>JAVTVY010005711.1:0-40006 GCA_036873755.1 Hanleya hanleyi
AAATCTGTTCAAACATTCGAAGATTATAAGTGTACAGTTCTATAAACTTGTTTGCATTTTACATGTTGTTGGGAAAACTACTACGCGGGCGGCCAATTATGTCAAAATTACCAGCTCGGGTTCTACAGTTTAACTCACAACAGACAACGTATCTAACGATATATAGTGTTGGTTTAAACGCTTATTTCATCTTTTTGCAAACACGGAACCTAACTCTAAACGCATATTTCATCTCTCTCCAAACGAAGAATCTAACTGTGAACGAAAAGTGGAGATACGGAAATACAGGCGAACTCAGAACGAACAGTATATTTCAGCACGTACAACGTATCAGAGAACGAACGACCTCTTTCCAAACATACTTTATAATCGAGGGGAGACCACTCGAGCACCTCTGTCTGCTCCTCCCTCACATTTTGAGGGGGTGGCAATCTCACGCTCGGCTATTTGCGTATTGGCGGAACTTAGCCTCTCACATGGAACGCACAAGTCCCCACCCGTGGGGAGCGTATGGCGATCAAGTAGTGAGCCGGCTACAAAATAATGCCCTTGGTAATCGAGCGATCCGATCGCATTTTGTTGTGAAATGAAGATAATTTTAATCAAACGAACATAATTCATTCAAATTATACAAAACTATTTCTATTTCTATTTTTAGTTGAATAATAGCAATCCATCCCTAGAACTCAGCAACTGGGGTAATTTCCGCCAATACGGATATAGACGAATGCGAGATTGGTTCCGCCGAAAATTAATTGTGCGCATGATAAGATAAGATTCTACTGAGCATCACATTTGTATGAGGCGCCGTTTGTGACAATATTGTCAACGACAAATATATAGAGTTAAAACCAAAATATAAAGTCGCCGTTTGTGAAAATATTGTCAAACACAAATATATAGTTAAAACCTTTGTAAATATATATAAAACGAAATAAATAGGGCCTATATATAAAGTTTTTATTTTTTTATTTTTATAAATATTTTTTTAACATAAATAACGATAGGAAGTTAAGACGTTAAATTTAACGTAAATATAAAGTACACGAACAAACTTAAATAAAGTGTACATGTAAACCGGATATGCCCAAAGGAAGCTGCGCAATCGATGTGCGCGCGAGTAATACTGGTTAATCAAAACTGCAACTGAGTTCGGAAGCGAAACTATGACAGCGGTGAAAACCACTCGCATGTCACAGATGTGGCGAATCAAACAATAAGATCACGTACCTGAACATATTTCAGCTCACTGCCATAATGATTTAGTAAAGGCCTATTCCAATTTTCAACAATTACTGTTATCATTTACAATCGTACTTCAGAGTTTTCACATCAATTAGATATAAATACATCTACTTATAAATCACCATAAGATATCCTAGCCTGCAGCCAATATCACGGCCTGTCCCTTAGATGTTCAATCTACGATTCCGCCGGCCAAGTCGCTGGTTGCTATTTGCCGCATAAAAACATCAACAGAAGTTGAAATAAAACATGCGCAATAACGATGCATTAATTATGCGCAACACAAATATTAGGCAATTTGAAATCATACTGAATATGAGCATATTTCATTGATCAGAATATGATCATTCATAGCCTAGTTATAAGATTTGGAATTATATTGTCGTTTTGTATATTTTATCGTTTTTCGATAATTTCCGAATTTCCAAACAAGACAAAAATTTGCAGGGAACCTGGTATAAGTACAGCGAATGTGGAAACTAATGGGTCATGAGGAACCGGTTGCACTATGCTGGTATCATCAAACGTACCGCTCTCAAATTATGAAAGAACCATGGCGTATACTGTGGGAACCACCAGTGTGGATTGTACTGTTGCGTTCACCGTTCCTCGTTTTCATTATCGAGATCATTTATTATAGCATGATACGCTTACTTGATCTCAAACTTTTTAGGTTTTAAGTTAGTATAACGTAAGTAGAATAAAATAAACTGTTGATATTCGTAAGCGCTAGGTACTGGGTTCAATCCTTGGCCGGGTCATACCAAAAACTTGAAAAATGGAACTTGTTGCTTCCTCGCTTACGCCCAATATTAAGAGGATAGAACAAGGACGGTGTCAGTATAATGTGACTGAGTGGGGTGTCATGCTTGCCTACGGAATGATATTTCGGTGGGACAGCAGTATAAAATGGCAGCATTAGATCTGCTCGGTTACAAGTAGTTAACCACACCTCTCCCTTCCCTTCCCCGTCGTGATATAGCTGAAAAAATGTTGAAAGCGACGTTAAACCCTATTCACTCACTCGTCAGCGTATATAATAGGGTTAATACCGATGCCCGTCAAGAACCCCACGCGTATTGAAGATCAATTAGCGATTAGCGCGCAGGGGTAAAACGGCTTCGACTGATTCCTTAGTTACTAGTAACAGCTTCGAGGCAGCGCAAAAGTGAAAAAAGGCCAATCTAGTATTCTTCATGAGCCATTAGTTTCCACATTCGCTGGACAAATTTTCGTCTTGTTTGGAAATGCGGAAATTATTCGCAAGTACAAATTTTCGTCTTGTTTGGAAATGCGGAAATTATCGAAAAACGATAAAATATACAAAAACGACAATATAATTACAAATCCTATAACTAAGCTATGAATGGTCATATTCTGATCAATGAAATATGCTCATATTCAGTATGATTTCAAATTGCCTAATATTTGTGCTGCGCATAATTAATACATCGTTATTGCGCATGTTTTATTTCAACTTCTGTTGATGTTTTTATGCGGCAAATAGCAACCAGCGACTTGGCCAGCGGAATCGTGGATTGAACATCAAAGGGACAGGCTATGATATTGGCTGCAGGCTAGGATATCTTACGTTGATTTATAAGTAGATGTACTTATATCTAATTGATGTGATAACTCTGAAGTACGATTGTAAATGACAACAGTAATTGTTGAAAATTGGAATAGGCCTCTACTAAATTATAATGGCAGTACACTTTATTTAAGTTTGTTCGTGTACTTTATATTTACGTTAAATTTAACGTCTTAACTTCCTATCGTTATTTATGTTAAACAAATATTTATAAAAATAAAAAAAAAATAACTTTATATATAGGCCCTATTTATTTCGTTTTATATATATTTACAAAGGTTTTAACTATATATTTGTGTTTGACAATATTTTCACAAACGGCGACTTTATATTTTGGTTTTAACTAAAATATATTTGTCGTTGACAATATTGTCACAAACGGCGCCTCATACATTTGGGACAGAGTACAAAACACATAACATTACAACACATATAAGGGAAGTGGGAAGAGGTGCCGACATACTGACAGTCACATGACTTCACAGTAGAATAAATAAGGAAGTAAACAAACAGGTGCGACGTTTCCGTTTCCGCTCCCAGAAATCCACTAGACCAGAGGTCACTTTCGCAGCTAAAGTGAATTCTGGGGCTAGATTGAGGGGATGGCTCTCGTTTACATGTTCGACTCATAGTAAAGAGTCTCACAAGATGAGAATGACAAGTCCCTTTGAACTTTTTTGTCTGATATCTGAAGTCCAAAACGTTTGCTACACTTTAACCCAGGAGCAAAAAGAACCACATCCATTTGAGGTCACGACCTGAAATAGCGGAACTCGGAATAGCGGCCGAGTTTCACGTCATAAATCTTTCTACCATTTCGAATGACCCGAATATTTCCGGAAATAATTTCCGAGGGAACGTTGCTCGTTGTGAAACAGCTCGTTCGTCCCGAGTTACACTCTTCGTTTAGAAATAGGTCACTCTGTGTCAGACTGGCTATTCGTCCAGAACTAGGCTTTTCATTCTGAGTTTGCATTCGAACATCGTGCCGTTTGTTTTCGGAAAGAGTATACGTTCAGAGTTAAGGTTTTTTATTTGCAGGAATATAAAATGCGTTTAAGACTACAGTGTACATTGTAAGATATGCTGTCTTTTCTGAGTTTGGCTTTACGTTATGTAATTGCTAATTTTGACATAAATGGCTGCCCATAAACTACCGTAAATACCTTACATATCAAAATATCCCAAAGCTGGTACTAAGATCAATTGAATATAATATTAGTTTTTCAAGTTACCATACCTGTTCTTTTTGGACAACAACATGAACAACCAGTTGAGGGATTTCTCACAGCTTTAAACAAAAAATATCAGACATATTTGGTGTATAGTAGGCCTATACTTTCTACATCAATACGATCGACATATTCAATATATGATACCTGGCACAGCAGACAATCTGATTAATGGCCTTATGCATGTACCTTGCACGGACATACAAAAAGGAAGCTGATACCATAAAAAAACTTGTTGTCTGTCCGTGTCTACCTGACTTTCATAGACACGATGATATTACTATACAACGAGGACAACAAGGAATGTAGGCCTACAAAGTGACACTGTCGACAGATCAGGGTAAAACACATATATGAAGTATAAAGGTCGCTTATTGTGACAAATCCACATGTATTCGTTTGGCCGTCATGTTATTCATGATATTACATGTTTTCTTCTGGTTGAAATATATTTCAGGGAGCAGGTGAACTCGGTGTCAGAGGAAACAATGTCCCGCGCCTATATCTTTTAGCCCAGCTAAAACTTTTTTCCAGATTTGCAAATCAGATATAACATATTTTCCTGAAGGGAAACATACGAAGGACATTGTTTCCTGAGACATTCTTCTTTTTCTCACCTGTACTATATAAAAACGTTATCTAATCTATCATCAGCACATTTGGAAACGTCAACGAACATATCACTACATAAATCCAATGCAGAATAAAACGCGGAACAATTAAAGTTTAAAATATGTTTATTAGTGCAGCACAAAGGAATAATGAATATGCCAAGAGGAGGATTCACGCTTACACGAAATAATGTATCACTGAAGACAAGGAAAAATGAAATCACAGTTTTTTCTATCGCTTCAACCCTAACATGTTGCTTAGTCCATTGAGTCATGAGACATACCCATTAATTGTACTCGCGATCGGTTACTTCAATCCACATAGTGTCATACCGCTAGTGCCTTACAATATTCATGGATTCGTTAAAGAAAGCAATTCAAACTCAGTAATTATTTCGCTCCACTTGTTTGTTAAAGTAATCTGTTGATGTACCTTCATTTGATCGATTGGTATATTTCAGAATCAGATTAGTGGAACCCTTCCATCGTTCTGCTGTAAATGCGGATGTTGGTCTAGTGACTCCATCCTCCGTAAGTCAAGTTTCGTTCCATCAACGGAACATTAAAATAGGTTTCTCCTGCCTATTTCGTTTTTCGTTTACGTAAATGCAAAAACGAAAAACGATTATCGGTTTAGATTTACTGTTACCGTTGACGGTTTACCGTTGATCTATTCAGGTTCAGGAGACGTTCATTGGCGCCAGATACCTAAGATCGGTATCTATAGATTCCGGTAAATCTATTCACGTTCTATGAAATTCATTAGAAAATAGGTAGATGTACCATCTGCCTTTATTCTTTCGCCCAAACGAAAAAATAAAAAACGGCTATTGGTCAGTATTTCTCTTCACCGTTTTCCAACTCCATCGCGGAAATGGGATATTCGATACCGATACAGATTTTCCTTTTACTGTTTAGAAATAGAAAATTGGAACCCGGGTTGACATACCCAATTTCAAATCAGGAAACGGAAACTGAATTTCAGGAAAATGGTATAGCTGGGATAAAATAAATTAAACTCCATTAACCGGGTCTCTGAATCCTCGTTGTGCACAACTCCAGGTCATGGTAATATTCATCAGCTCCTCAGGGAGATTGCCGTAAGAGGTGATTAACTGGGGCACCCGTGGTGTTTCCGGGTGTGAAACGGAATAGGAACCAAATGTCGTGATATGACTGAAATAGTGTTGAAAGCGACGTTAAAGCATATTCAATCACTCATTCACTCATTCCAAAATCGCACTCGATCTGAACTCGTCCGGTTTCATCAGGACATTTCCAGCATCGAGCCTACTGGCTCCCATACACGTATGCTACTATAGGAAGGTGAGAATGAGTGCGGCTGGGGTGAGGTGGAGCGAGGTAAATGAGAAACATGATACGACGATACTTTTGTCATGCTTCGCATTCTCTGGGTTTTGACACGGTATATGTAAGGCGTTCCAGCGCTAAATCAGTTCACAATAATTATCTCTATGTCGGTTGTAAACCTATAACCATTCATTCTAGGAAGGCATTATTATTTAACTATCCAAATTGAAATGTTCTATAACATAAGATTGTATGCTAAATTCTGTCCTCCATATATACATATCTCAAGATACATCAATGACATGGTAACATAACACTTTCTTAATATTGTTATTTGTATCGGCGGAGTAAAAACTAGGAGACTGAGGTCTACTCATGCATAGTTAAAGAAGGAGCTTCATAGTTCTTCGAGAGCTCAATTTCCCTGATTTTACTATTTCATACCTGTCTGTAGACTAAAGCAGGGTAGCTGTGTTGTAATTATATTGACTCTAGTTATTTTCGTCAGACACTGCAATGATTATTGCAATATGACATGTCCATGTTTCCTTATACTGCCTATTAAACTAGAACGATGTACTTGTAAATCTCTATCGAAAATTCACCATTTACCACAGCAAAACGTCCATCGGGTGAAATCGAAAGCTCCCATAAGCCGACCTCGGCGGTAAGCAGTGTTTGTATATAATCACCATTGGATGCGTACAAGAAGACACTGTCTTCGCCCATGGATGACACGAATATCAGATCGCTGTTGTCAACACAAACAGACCATGGCATTGAGATTTGGGGGGTGTTGTTGTGCTCACTTAAACAGCATTTAAACTTCCCATCTTTGCAGAAAATGAAGATATCGTTTTGCTGGTAAGCTGCCACCATGACGTCTCCATGTACATTCGCAGCCACTCCGCGCGGAATTTTCAGTTCGTCCTTCCCATATATCTGTAGAAGTTTACCTTCACTGTCAACACGCATAACGGCACAATTACTCACATCCTCTGTCACAACATAAGTTGGACGCTCGCCATAATCTGCACCCCACGCAACAAATGGAGATGTTGATTTGAACGGTAACTTTATGGTTTTGAGATTATTCAGCCTGACGTCACCTGTCACCAGTTGTACATTGTTATTGTCATCCTTCATAGATACCACGATATTATTATCGTGAACACAAACGTCCCAAGTCCTATATTCCGTGTGTAGCAAATCACTGACATCTGTCCATGTGACTGTATCTCTCTTGAACAGACGCCCTTCTTGACAAACAAATAGAGTTTCATTTGTTAACGAAATACCAGTTATCCAAAGACTTGGGGGTTGTAAAGGCGCCTCTATCGTGCTCTCTTTTGTTACCAACATTTTCTTTATCTCCAAATCGGTCAATCGGAACTTCTCATCCAGTATATCCGTGTCGTTTTGCATCAGTGTCAAAATGTGTGATGTCTCCAGTTGAACGTCTTGTGATAGTAAGTGTGAGGTTTGGTTCATCACCGAATCAAAGTTGTCCAGGATCTCAACATCACTGGCCTTCGTCAACAGAATTTCTGTATATTCTTTGTGACTTTTTAACTGAGCTGAATGAAAACTGACCTCCTCTAGTTCTGACCGTTTTGTCTTGAGGACTCCTGCAGAAAACCTGTCCAATTTTTCTTTAGCTTTTTCTGCTGCCTCCGATATCCGCTGTATAGAGAGGGACTTTGTTCTCTCAATTTCCTCGAAAGCTTCATCTCTTTGAGTGGTCAAATACGTTATGGTTTCTGACAGACGACTATGCGTTAAATCCATGCTTAGCATTTTATTTCGCAGCCTTACAATTTCTGTCTCAAGCTTTTCCTTTTGACCTTCCGTGGCGTCACGGAAGCTTACTGCTTTGTGTTCTGCGTGACCCAAAACTTTACAATCTCGGCAAATCAGTTTTTGGCAAGGGGTACAAAAATAACGCACCAGCTCGTCCCTATGTTCACTACATCGCAAGGTTGAATTTTCAGAGTAGGACACCGGTGGGGATTCCCCGTTCATCGGAACAATATGGTGATCGCGCGTAAATCTTGTTTTCGTATGTGTTTCTGAACATTTATGGCAGAGATAATCACAACATTCTGCACATTTTGATGTGGCCGTAGATGTTATGTTCTCGTGAAGACAAATGTCACATGACGCTGATTCCGACACGAGATTAAACTCATCCTGGAGACTGTTTATGAAGTAGTTATCACGAAACCCCTCAACGCCATCTGGTGACAAATTTGTTTGATGGCGACAAATCGGGCAAGGGAAGCAACCACTTATCATTGTTTTGTCTACATGCAACTGTAAACGCACCTTACAGAAGGAATGTGTACAGGGAAGGATTTTCGGTTTCAGATAGAAACTGATGCAGATAGAACATGTCACAAATTCCGCCAGCCTTTCCCTGTCAACTATCCCCTGCTTACCACCGCTCGGCATTTTGTGGTTATGCACCTGGAATACAAAATCGACATGATATGTAAGAGGATATTGCTAATATGACCAATAATAAATAAATACGGATCTTCAAACATTGTTTTTCGTAAATATTCTTATCACAGTCACAGAGCTTTTCTTATTTAATGCTGTATAAACAATACTGTATAAACATCCAGGTATAACAGGTTATAAAGCACTGTACAATTTAAATAAAGTAATATCCAGCCAACGCTCATCATTTGTATATGTTGCTTATGTCGCTTTCAAGGATCCTTGTCTTATTTAATACGTTTATCACGCGTGGTCACTTATATTTGTGCAGTAGGTCTCATCCACTTGTTGTCGGAGAGGGGAGCCATCCCCGTCTCCATTTCCCCCCAAGACTATAGATCGCATGCCAACCCCTAAATCTATCCCGTGTTATGGAACACAACGGTGACATCAAAAGATATTCTACAGTCGTGATTGTTATTCGGCTAAGTGTCGAGAAGACATCCCTTCGACGTCCCTCTAAATCTGAACGAAGGCTATATTGTGGTTGGTGGACACTCGTGTTAATTTATGAGGCTTAGAGCCTGTAGCGACATATACATTATTAAGTATGCGCTATGATGTGTTCACACCACAATGTCTACATGGAAACATATAATATCTCGCACCTACGCCACTGAGAGGAAGTAATCAAAATATTGGTGCAAGACCAAACAAATATATGGCCGGACTGGAATGCTGATGTCAGGGTGGGTGATTAAAAGTCACAAGCGAAGTTTTCATCACAGGTTAAATTACCACCGGGCTGACGTGTGGTCTTAAATAGAGGATAACCAGCAGAGAGAATTCAGGGGATCTCTATTCAATTCAAGACAATTTTGTCTGTGCTGTTTTGGAAACATCATTTGTAATCCTAATCAGATGCTTTGTGATGCCGAATGGATATGGTCAAATAGATGGCCCCATCCGATATAACATTTATAATGCTACCGCGATTAAAAAACGGAACACAATTAGGTCATATTACGTTTGGTGGGCCGAGTTCATCCCCCATAGTATAGGCGTATATACTCCGTACCTGTCCGGTATGCAGATGTGGGAAGCACAGCTATTACTCGAACCGTCCGTTTAAAACAAGAGTCATTGAACGGATGACATTCGAGTCATCTTCGTTCGCCATGCCAATTTCTACACTTATGCTCTGAACTAGCCTTGATCGGACAAGCTGCCATTATTGTTCAAAGACAGCGGGTAGCCTCATGAATATGCATGAAGCATTATCTATTATCTTTCTGAAACATCCTCTGAGCGTGCATTCTCGTCTCGCGAGACTCCCTACTGCGAGAAAGAGTCTCACGTGTAAATGGGAGCCATCCCCCCAAAATTTGGGGGGTGAGTAGGCGGCGTATGATTTTCACCGTCTGTATCCGGCTTGTCATTGACCTGCTGACTCCGCCGAGTTAGAAGCGATTTGCTAAACATAACGTGGGCTATATAATTGGAAAATGACTCTTTCCGTTTCGGAGCATATCAATCGCGAACAAATTATTGTCGGTGTGTATACTTGGCCGTGAAAGCGAGTTATCTAATACAGGAAGTAGTTCGCACAGTTCCGATCCATTCTCGAAGAGAGTCGTGTCTACCGCAAGACGGTACATCTTCGGAAAATTTATTACCTATGCCAGGTTCTTAGCGTGACATGTACTTGATCAGGGCAAGGCAGTTGCAGCATTTCTGTTCTTCATTCACTACATAGTACTGTTCACACGCCCTATGATATGTACTTTTGTTGCTATCATTATGCAAGTTTTGTTGTTAAAAAATAAAACTGAACGTTGAACTTTATTTATGGCCTACTCGTTTGAAGCATCAGACATAAATTTAGTTGACCTAGATTCTGCATTGAAGATCAACCATTGAAACGCGGAAAACAACGAATTACGTCAATTATACCGTATTTTCGCCTGCATGTTGTCTGATCGTACTATTCTTGTTTATCTGATGATGCTAAACAATAATGATCTTGTGATCTTTGGGTTAGGTCATAAATTTTCTGAAGATGTACCATTTTGCGTGTCTACCCGCGGGAGAATAGTCCCGGTCGAGCGAGTGATGTCATGCTGCCTCGCTTTGAGATTGGAGATTCAAAAATGTCACCAGTTTACATGAGAGTCGCTTTGGTCTCCCGCGGGTAGACACGGCTCTCTTTGAGAATGCTGAGCGTGCTCTGAGACGGCGTCAGCGATTGGCTGACATCGTCATTACGTCAGCCTACAGAGAGGATGTGTGCTGTGTTTGATTGGTTCGTAAGATGATTTTGAACAATAATGGCAGCCATCCCGACCAAGGCAAATTCGAAGTTGGAATGTCGAAATTAGTTTGGTGTAACGAAGATGCGTTCTAGTGTGATTGACCAACTTCGTGGGATCTCGGTATATTTTGAAGAAAGTCAAATTTATGCGGGGAAAAGGCTACAGGACAAATTCTTGAGTAAAGGACATGAGACGGGTCCATGCATCATGTTAGGATCACGAGACAATGTTTAGGCTACAATAGCCAATGTATACTTACACCAAGTACCGACCCATGAGGCCTCTCTTAAGTCACAACAAAAAAGGAGACCAACATGTGAATTCAAAACAACCAGAAAAGTCGAAATTTACAGCAGATTGCCTGACGTTTAATTCGTTCAGATATGGGCATATTTGAAAAGGTCATGAGGTTATGAAGGTGGTTCGGAGAGCCTGTTAATAAACGACTGAGCTTTGTCTCGGTGAATTCGTCTGCTTTCATGGTTCGACTTTGTCAGACGAACCTTGACTTGGGATGATAGACTCAGCTGAGTCATTGATCGATCACATGTTGATACACGAATGAAGATAACCTACTTACTATATGGTAGTGTGTCGTTAAATCTGACCTATTTGTCATACAGCGTTACAGAGAAACGAAACGGAAATTTACCCAGCTCCATTACTAAGAAAATATTTTTTTTTTTTTTTTTTTATAATTTTTTTATTTATATCTTCCAATTTCAATTCATATTCATACATTCAGCAGAATAAGTAGTATGTCTAAAATAAACATATCAAACTGACAAATCAGCATGTAATACAAATAATAAAAAATTAATAAAAATCCTAACTAATAAAGAAAATAACTTGCTCTTTAAATATTAATTACATCTGGGTAACAATTTAGGGTGTGCAATTTCTTGAGAAAGAGTGAAGTGACACCTTGTATAGAGACCTATCAAGTGAATATGATAGGCCTACTGGCAAACACATAACATTATGTTTCAGATTAGAGGAGACTGGGGTACACTGGGACATTTTTTACTTTTTTGCAAAAATCCCTGCTATTATTGTCCTGTAGAGCAACATTCTATGCTAATTATAACTAATAGTTAGCATGATAAAATCATACAAACAATTCTGAAATATCTGCTATACTTTTCTCCAAAATTACAATTTAAAAAGTGAAAAAATGTGTCCCGGTTTGCCCTAAGTTTGGAGAAGATTTTAGAAGATTCAACAGCGATGGCTAAGTTAGTTGCTATTTTAGACTATACATAACGTATTATTCGGATGCCAAAAGTGCGATTCCCATTCCAATAGAAGAATTTGACTTCCGATCCGATGGGATTACTAATTACTACCATCAAGAAAACAAAATAATGCACTTTCATAACATTTCAGAATGAAAGTAAATTTCGCCATTTGATTACAAGTGTAATTTTAACCATCCTCTGAATGAATGAACTACCGTAGAAAACTAGGAATAACAAAATATGATCCTTAGTCCTAAAAATTTACTTGGACTGTTCAAAAACAGTTTTTTTTGCCCCTAATTTTATGCCACTGATTGTTTTTACTTGTAATCAATATAGATGTTGTATGGGGATGGTAGCTTTCTGCTGATAATAATGTAATGTGATTTCTTTTCACTATGCCCCATGTCCCACTGTACCCAAATCTCCCCTACCCATAATTTCGGACAACAACATGAAGAATCAGTTGTATTTTTACAATAACCTTAACAAGCCAAACGACGTATATCCATGATATCTGAAGTATGATACCTAACTTACCTGCACTTATATTATGTCGGTACCTCAGAACAAAGTTTGTGTCGCGTCTCCCTGCGCTGATCCTGTCTGCAGTAATATAAAGATACAATCTACTACATACACGTCAGAACGTGTTGATCTGTATCTACCTTTACGTCGAACCAGCCACGCATATATACATAGGTATAGTTATCGGATTACTATGATATCAAGCGATCTATTTTTCAGAAATGTACAAAGATGACACTGATAAAAAATTGTGTGGATTTAGGGGTGAAAAATAAGGATAGTATGATAGGCCGATCATCGTCGCTGGCCTATCACTTTGCGACCTAGTTTTATTATACCGTACGTATACCTAATTTTTGGGCTGTGTCAGGTATAGTTGGCGAATTCCCACAGAAGGAGCATTCTCTCTCTTTCGGTATTCGGCTGCTTAGATTTTCAACGAATTGACCAATTTTTCCCAAATTTCACCACAATAACTGTGGGTAACGCAGATGTCACGTGCCAAATTGAGGCAGGTAGTTCAAAGGTCAAGGTCACTTGGGCCTAAACATGAGAAATTATTCAAAACTGCTATTTTTGCGAGTGAAAATATTAGGAATGAGGAGGTCAAATGTCAAGGTCATTTTCGTCCCAAAAAACCCTTTTCATTTCCCTTACATGAAGTATGGACTAAGAACGTCGTCGGCCGTCTAAACAACACTCACTCTGATCGGCTATCGTCATTCAGATGTACAATAACTCAGAGACTCACTTCCCACTGTAGGCCTACTCGTATATCGTGCTAACAAGTCCAGGTAAATCTCTTCCGAAATTTGATTTGACTGGGTTCGCGCAGATGACCTCTAGTGAATTAAACTTATAAACGAATTTGTAACAGAGAAGCATCTGCAAATGCTTTCTCAATTGGATTGAATCTTGACGCATGCACGGGTGTTCAAGAGGCTGGATGATGACTAAGTAGCTCTTTCATATTTTGGGGGAATAAGACATCACGGCAAAAAGTTCGTGTTTGCTTTATAAAGTCAATGAACGAATTTAGCAAAATGGAATTGCCTGCTAAATTGTGTTATTCGGTGCTGATACAAAGCCTGGCATTGAGTGTAAGGAAATCCCGAGACTTTATTCAACTCGAAAGAAGAATTCGCTAGCTTCTCTATGTAGAAATGGTTCGGTAGTGGGGACAGGGGAGGGGGGGGGGGGTGGAAACCAGAGGGGATACTAATTGCCTTTACTTCGGACACCTACACTGCCTTAGGAGTAGCCTTCCTAATGTCAATACAGCCGACTGAGACATAATACAGACACTAGATGACTTGATAGGGCTATTACATCATCGCTCTGGAATCTTTGTATCTAATACCGCTCAAGCCGGTGCTATGGGTCGTGTGGCCATGCCATTCACTATGTTCACATGAACAGCTACAATTAAAGCGTGACTGGGATACGAATCATCGCAGAGATCACTTTTGGTTCTTGTTATGTTTTTAGAATATGTAGTCAGTATATTTGTCTGTGGGGTCATATGACTTCTCGTCAGTACGTCGTCATCGTTTTCCACCCCTCCCCCTTTTAATGTTGCGTTTAGTGATATCCTTAATCTGTATTAGTATGATCAATGTTGTGAACATCTGACATCCTACCGAACAAGAGTCGATGGGCTTCAATATACGTCCGTGCTAGCTGAACAATGCTTTACAGATGTGAGGTTAAACCAATTAGATGACATTAAGATTGACCATATATAGACATTTGGCATCCACCGGAAAAACATGTAGATGTATGCGTATTTTTTTTACCCCAAATTAATCTACTTCAATGAATATGACTAAAAATTTGTCACACAGCATTATCTAGACCTATGATGTCTAAATTAACAAGGCTTCCCTTTTCTCTAAGGTCAAAGTACTTATACTCACAGAGTTTGGTCACGATCCACATCATATAATCCGCCTTTCCCACTTTAATTTTTATACAAAAGATTCACCCCGACGAGTCGACGGATATACTAACACGCGACTCCCAGCTTATATTTGTGGTTCGTACCCACAAGTTCTCAAAATTATCATCAATGTAAGCATATTGATCATTTCTTGAAATAGTGAGATAAGTTTATACATATTTACCACATTTACACCAGTTATCAATAGTTAAAACTTTGCCTTATGATGTAGATATAGGCAGGAGAGGAAGATTACGAACCACAAATGTGCCCCGCTAGTCACGCGTCAATGCCCCTGTTGGTTTGAAAACTTATCGCAATCGGTATTCCTATGTTCCGAATGTAGCATACACGAACAATTGTCCTTATGTGATCTTGCTTTTGATTTTCGACCTCCACACCAATAGGTTTTTTTTTGCTAGTCCTGAGCGTGACGAATAGTTGTAGTAGATATTTTATCATGATACACATCTGTGAAATGGAAGAAATGACACAAACGATATCTTCCATGTTTTTTATAAATGTTCAGGCCTATGTGACCTTGACCCTTTGATGTAAACAAAGATAGGATTCATCCTTGTCCCATCGGCAATTATCAGTTCATCCATCAATTCTCAACCTGGAAGAGGAGATTTTCCATTTGATCAATGTTCTCTGGCCTATGTGAACTTGACCTTTGCCCTCGAAATATAATTGAATTCCTGTTTACCACAACTGGTAAGATATACCAATTCTGGTACCAATCCTCAACCTACAACTGCAGTTGTTTATTTTTTGCAGGTGACTTTGACCTTTCGGTCGCAAAATGAATACTGTTCTTTTTTTTCTTATGCACAAGGAAAAAACGAAGTTTGGTAGCAATCCATAACACAGAGCTGTTCATATCGCGAGAACAAAAAAGACGGTAATAGACGGATGGACTGACGGACAGACAGAAATTTTGATCGCATCATACGACCTCGTTTGTCGACTGGCGTGTACAAAAGCGTTCGTTTTATCAACGAGGACCTCGTTATCATGGACAGGGAAGGACGTTGGTTTGAGAGGGGCGTCAAAGAGGCCATTTGGGTCCGAGTAGAAAATCCCTCATTTAATCGAAACGGTGGTCTACGCTTTCGACTATCTAACGTATGGGATACCATGAAGAAAACAAAGAAGTGATTGTGACACTAACTTTGCAACTCCTTCTGCAAATACCCCACATGTGAATTTTTTCAACCGAATGTTGGATCTGACGCTTACAATATGGTGGCATCACCATGTACATAAGGCGCGATATGTACTTGTGTTATGCTGTAGCCCGACGCTGCTTTGCTCATGAATAAGACCGTACACATTTTATTGTTATCCTATATATGTTCAAGACCCCTTTTCAATGATCTCGGGTACACTGCAAGTGAACAGTACTCACTTTGTATGTAATCAGTCGATCAGTCGTAAGTACTCACTTTGTAAGAACAGTATTCACTTTGTATGTAATCAGCTGTATATATATAATCGTTTCCAGTACAATTATAGATTGGGGATTGCACCCTAAATATAAAAAGGAAACTTCCACACCTGCCAGAAAACCCAATACCCATAATATCTCCGTATAAATACATGCATTACCTTACACCCATAGGACTCAAATAATCTATAAACTTCAATATAAATAAATTATCAATACTACAATGGAATGCCATTGACATTGAAAAACACCGAGACAATCTCAAAATCCTAGTAAATGAACTAAGCCCTGACATCACATGTATACAGGAAACATTCCTTAAGCCAGGAAAAAACAAATTTGCAATAAAGGGATATAAGCCATTTTGACAAGACATACTAAACGGCCCAAATGGAGGCAACACATACAGCTAGAATTAGACAAGAGCCCTGAAAGTGAAAACCTCGAATGGCAAGCTACATGTATACGGGTGTTCTAAAATAATAAACCTATAAATAGTGTGAATTTGTACTCTAAAAACAATATTACAAAATGAACTTAACAAAATCACCCAAAAATATGACTCGCCAATTATAATCTGCGGAGATTATAATAGCCATAATCCAATCTGGGACGAAACCTGCACCACGTCAGAAGATAGGGGTAAATCAGTAGAAAAATGGTTAGATGATAATAATCTCGTATTCCTGAACTCCGGAGAAGGGACGAGAATAGACATGATAACCAGCAAGCCCACTGCAATTGACCTAACAATAGTCTCCCCCGAACTAACAGTTAAATCAGAATGGGCAGTTTTACCAGATACACTAGACAGCGACTACTTTCCTATCCTAACAAAATTTAGCATGAACCCAGATTTTGAAAAGACAGACCCCCCCCCCACACTTCCAATACCCCCAGGCAGACTGGGAAAGCTTCCAAAACGATTGCCAAAGCCTTATACATGACGATATACTATTTAGAAAACTATCTTAACGGAGACTTTAATATCAATGAATACAGAAAAGCTCTACATCCTAAAAAAGAAAGTTCACCCGGCGAAGACAAACTAGGGTATACACTCCTAAAGCACCTACC
Source organism: Hanleya hanleyi (assembly GCA_036873755.1). Taxonomy (NCBI): domain Eukaryota; kingdom Metazoa; phylum Mollusca; class Polyplacophora; order Lepidopleurida; family Hanleyidae; genus Hanleya; species Hanleya hanleyi. The sequence goes on from JAVTVY010005711.1 coordinate 16,977, forward strand.
AAACAACACTCAGGGACTAATTTTGAAACTGATTAATGTGAGCTGGAAGACCAAACAACTACCGAACAAATGGAAATCATCTATTGTTATCCCAATACCAAAACCTGGTAAAGATCCATCAGACAGTAAGTCATATAGGCCGATCTCCCTCACGTCAAATTTATGCAAAATTATGGAAACTATGGTCAAAAATAGACTTGAACATCACCTGGAAAGCAACAACCTACTAAACAAAACACAAAGCGGTTTTCGAAAAAAAAGGAGAAGCACTTTAGACCACATAGCCAGACCCCAACACTCACTCAACATAGTTTAATCAAATTATATCAAACCCTCATCAGATCCAAAATAGACTACGGTTCAATCGCCTACCAATCAGCATGCAAGACCCAGTTAAAAAGAATAGACAGCATTCAGTATTCGGCCTTAAAATAGCCAACGGGTCGTTCAAAGGAACTCCTTTAGGTAGTCTACAGATAGAAACCAATGAAAACCCCTTACATTTAAGACGAGAAGAGCTGTCAGTGAAATATGCAGGGAAAACAATAGCCAAGGTCGATAACCACCCAGGCCACAACATTTTTGGCCCCAAAAACGAATATGAATACCTAAAAACAAAATGGGGAAAAGACTCCGCACCACTCGGTTACACGATAGAAAGATTATTCTAAGAACACGACATTCCTATCTCCTGTGTCTCTGACACCGACAAGGTCAATAGACCACCATGGCAACTAATCACACCTCACGTGGACACGAATATACATAGCTACATCACCAAACAGGACAACCCAGAGCATATAAGGGTCACTGCCCTCGAATATATATCGACACACATTGGAAAAATCACCTGAAAATATATACAGACTGCTCCAAAAACACAAGTCACAATACAGGTTCTGCATTCGTTATACCAGAACTCGGCATTCACGAAGGTTTCAAACTGCCAGACAATATGTCTGTATACACCAGTGATTAAGCCCGCCATAATTAAGGCCCTCGAATGGGTTCTTCAGAACCGACCGGTTTCCACCGTATTCTTAGCGATTCCTTAAGCGGACTGATATCTATCTGAACTCCAAATCCGACAGTAGACCTGACCTCATACACGAAATAGATATTTTATGTACACAAATACGAGACAATGAAATTGTCGCCATTTTAGCTTGGATTCCCGCCCACGTGAACGTTAGGGGAAATGAAGCTGCCGATAGGACAGCCAAAGGCAGCCTCACCAAAACTGCACCTGACGTGCATATAGGATTAGGAACCAAAGAACTGAATTCTATCATTAAAAGCAGAATAGATAGTAAATGGGAAAAGGAATGGAACGAAGAAAACCGAGGTAGATGGCTACATAGTATCCTAGATAAGGGGAAAAGACGGAGTTGTGGATTCCAGCTAGACATTAAACGTGACGACCGCATCATCACAAGATTAAGACTAGGCAAAACAGGACTAAAATCACACCTCTCTATGCTAATAAAAACACACATCACCACTTTGCACCTCATGCAACAACGAAGAAGATACGATAGAACATTTTCTACTCAAATGCCCAAAACATGACCACTATCGCCGCATACTGGAAAACGAGCTCAAAAACTTAAATGTCCCTCTGTCGTTAGCTTCCATATTAAATCCTAAACCTCCTCTTATAAACAAGGTATACTCCACCTTACTAGCTTACATCAAATCGACTGACTATTACTCTACCATTTAATATTATATGGTTACACCAAGAAACCAAAGGCCAAATTTAAACAAATGTAGCACGCTTAGAGTCAAAATTATTTTACAAGGACGGATATAAGGGTCAGTGATCAGAAATGACTGATCAAATTTGGACAATAACCAATCAAAAGGCCATAGCGATAACATTCGCTGATCAAGTTAAAAGCTCCTAATAATGAGCACCGATCAAATTGTGTTCCCTTATTTCCAATCTTCATCAACGAATGTTAACCGTCCGGGTTTCTAGCAGGGACAGCAGACTGGAGGTTATATCAAACATTCACAATCGGTTTTAACTATAATAATATTTTTATTTATAATACTTAGTTACTTAACTGATTTATTTATGTACCTAAATTAATTAGTGTTATTGACCATGTGTGACTTAGATCACGATAGTGCCTGTCTGTGGCAAAGAATAACACCAAAAAAACAGAGAACAAGAAACTACAAACTCTTCTATTCTTTGTAATACAGGCACAGCACACTGAAGACCACAAACGAGCAAGACCAGACATGAAACAGAACACTGATGACGACGAAAATTATTAAACGGCACCGTGAGTGACAACACCCCAGGAAGACGTCCTGAACTGACAAAATCAACTATCCACAAGACCAGACGCGCTACGCCTGAGACGCCCAACTGATTAACGAATATTAACCGTCCGGGTTTCTAGCAGGGACAGCAGACTGGAGGTTATATCAAACATTCACAATCGGCTTTAATTATAATAATATTTTTATTTATAATACTTAGTTACTTACTGATTTATTTATGTACCTAATTAATTAGTGCTATTGATCATGTGTGACTTAGATCACAATAGTGCCTGTCTGTGGCAAAGAATAACACCAAAAAACAGAAAACAAGAAACTACACAGACTCTTCTATTCTTTGTAATACAGGCACAGCACACTGAAGACCACAGACGAGCAAGACCAGACATGAAACAGAACACTGATGACGACGAAAATTATTAAACATCACCGTGAGTGACAACACCCCAGGAAGACGTCCTGAACTGACAAAATCAACTATCCACAAGACCAGACGCGCTACGCCTGAGACGCCCAACTGTTTAATGCAGAATATGATCCTTTGACTTTCAAGTAATATAGGACGCAGCCTGCCATCCTGTACACCGTTACGCACTCCAAGCACTGTTACAGGCACAGATTTCTGGAAGAACCCGCCTATGATTCTCCCAGCTTTTTTCTGGACGGCTTTGTGTGTATGAAGGGGTTCAAAGACAAAGGAATCACCCACGCGACTACAATATATATTGAACACATATTTACCAATAACCTAAGCAAAAACTGACCGACGAACTTTTACAGTCAATTCTTCTCTTCTATTTATATCTCATTCCGCGCTCTCCTTGTTATTTATCTATTTATTTATTTACTTATTTATTCATTTATTTATCTTTATATTTTAAAATATAGCGCTTGTAAACATCACAAATGAAATGAGAAATGTAACGTGGATTTAAAATAAAACATTGAGTTGATGGGCCGCGAAATTGGTATGGGAAGCGGCCCGTAAACTGCAATTTCAATCAAAACAACATTAGCTCTGTAGAAGGCATTAGGTTAATGCCGCAACGTAAGCATTAAATATACTATTTCCAGAGACAAGTTTTACGTTCCTGATTCCAAATATGTTATGGTTTCTGGCAGACGACCATGCGTTAAATCCACGCTTAGCATTTTGCTTCTAAACTTTACCATTTCTGTTTTTAGCTTTTCCATTTGACCTTCCATGCCGTCCTGGAAGCTTACTAATTTGTGCTCTGACTGATCCAACAGTTCGCAATTAGTTGTTGGCACGGGGTACAAAATAGCACACTAGATCGGTTCTGTGTTCATGACATCGCACAGTTAAATTTTCAGAGTAGGAGACCGGTGGGGATTCCCCGTTCAGCGAACAAACATTGTGATCGAGCGTCAATCTTGTTGGCGTATGTGTTTTCGAATATGTATGGCAATGATAAATACAACATTCTATCCTGTAGACAAATGTCACATGACGTTGATTCCGAAACTAGATTAAGCTCATTCCGGAGAAAATTGATAAATTATTTATTAAGTTATCCCGAAATTTGTTTCATCGCGATAAATCGGACACAGAAAGCAGCCGCGCTTCAAAGTTTTGTTCACGTACAATTTTAAACACTTCTTACAGAGCGAGTGTACGGAAGCGTCTAGGGGTCATGACGATAAATATTTTTTCGAAATGTCGAGATAGTAAGTCGAAATTTCGAGATACTAAGTCGAAATTTCGAGATAGTATGTTATGTCGAAATTTCGAGTTACTAAGTCGAAATTTCGAGATACTAACTCGAAATTTCGAGTTACTAAGTCAAAATTTCGAGTTGCTAAGTCGAAATTTCGAGATACTAAGTCGAAATTTCGAGTTAATAAGTCGAAATTTCGAGTTACTAAGTCGAAATTTCGAGTTAGTAAGTCGAAATTTCGAGATACTAAGTCGAAATTTCGAGTTACTAAGTCGAAATTTCGAGATACTAAGTCGAAATTTCGAGTTACTAAGTCGAAATTTCGAGATACTAAGTCGAAATTTCGAGATACTAAGTCGAAATTTCGAGTTACTAAGTCGACTTAATATACCTGGAAAAAAAATCTTAATATGGCCCCTAGGCGCCTCCAGGAAGCGTCCATGGGCCATGCTAATGTGAGACCTTTTTTGAAATGTCGAGATAGTAAGTCGAAATTTCGAGTTACTAAGTCGAAATTTCGAGTTACTAAGTCGAAATTTCGAGATACTAAGTCGAAATAAGTCGAAATTTCGAGATACTAAGTCGAAATTTCGAGTTGCTAAGTCGAAATTTCGAGTTACTAAGTCGAAATTTCGAGTTACTAAGTCGAAATTTCGAGATACTAAGTCGAAATTTCGAGATACTAAGTCGAAATTTCGAGTTACTAAGTCGAAATTTCGAGATACTAAGTCGAAATTTCGAGATAATAAGTCGAAATTTCGAGATACTAAGTCGAAATTTCGAGATACTAAGTCGAAATTTCGAGTTACTAAGTCGAAATTTCGAGATACTAAGTCGAAATTTCGAGATACTAAGTCGAAATTTCGAGATACTAAGTCGAAATGTCGAGATAGTAAGTCGAAATTTCGAGTTACTAAGTCGAAATTTCGAGATACTAAGTCGAAATTTCGAGATACTAACTCGAAATTTCGAGTTACTAAGTCAAAATTTCGAGTTGCTAAGTCGAAATTTCGAGATACTAAGTCGAAATTTCGAGTTAATAAGTCGAAATTTCGAGTTACTAAGTCGAAATTTCGAGTTAGTAAGTCGAAATTTCGAGATACTAAGTCGAAATTTCGAGTTACTAAGTCGAAATTTCGAGATACTAAGTCGAAATTTCGAGTTACTAAGTCGAAATTTCGAGATACTAAGTCGAAATTTGGAGATACTAAGTCGAAATTTCGAGTTACTAAGTCGACTTAATATACCTGGAAAAAAAATCTTAATATGGCCCCTAGGCGCCTCCAGGAAGCGTCCATGGGCCAAGCTAATGTGAGACCTTTTTTGAAATGTCGAGATAGTAAGTCGAAATTTCGAGTTACTAAGTCGAAATTTCGAGTTACTAAGTCGAAATTTCGAGATACTAAGTCGAAATTTCGAGTTGCTAAGTCGAAATTTCGAGATACTAAGTCGAAATTTCGAGTTGCTAAGTCGAAATTTCGAGTTACTAAGTCGAAATTTCGAGTTACTAAGTCGAAATTTCGAGATACTAAGTCGAAATTTCGAGATACTAAGTCGAAATTTCGAGTTACTAAGTCGAAATTTCGAGATACTAAGTCGAAATTTCGAGATAATAAGTCGAAATTTCGAGATACTAAGTCGAAATTTCGAGATACTAAGTCGAAATTTCGAGTTACTAAGTCGAAATTTCGAGATACTAAGTCGAAATTTCGAGATACTAAGTCGAAATTTCGAGATACTAAGTCGAAATGTCGAGATAGTAAGTCGAAATTTCGAGTTACTAAGTCGAAATTTCGAGATACTAAGTCGAAATTTCGAGATACTAAGTCGAAATTTCGAGATACTAAGTCGAAATTTCGAGTTACTGAGTCGAAATTTCGAGATACTAAGTCGAAATTTCGAGATACTAAGTCGAAATTTCGAGTTACTAAGTCGAAATTTCGAGATACTAAGTCGAAATTTCGAGTTACTAAGTCGAAATTTCGAGATACCAAGTCGAAATTTCGAGATACTAAGTCGAAATTTCAAGATAAGTTGGATGAGCATTCAACTAATTTTCTCGGTACTGTGAGCATCAACACACCTGTGACCATCAAGACACCAGCATAAACAGAACCTTTCATCTTTCTACCGAGCCAAATGTGTTCAAACGGATGTTTATTGGTATGTATAACTGTCTTTTCTGTTGTCCGTGCAACGGCCGGAAAGTAACATTTAACCCATTCATTCTTAATTTATATAAAAACAACATTTGTGATCGATGTATTATAGTTCGTGACATGAAGACTGTACTGACTGTCCATTCTGTGCAAGCCGGCACATGATTAGATTAAATCTTTTCATGCATGACTTCAGATCTGCCTTCGTACGTGACATACAAGCTGATTGTCTCCGCGCAGTGTTACATGCAGGCCTAGCTCCCGTATAACCTTGGATTTATCTTAAGCAATATAACATTACGTGGTACCGTATCATGTTACATTTCCTTCACATATAGATTAACTGGCACACACTTATCGCGTCTTTTACGTTATATTAACAGCAAGACAAGACATGGCAAGCCAGGAAAGTTATTCCCAGAAAACTGGTGTACCGGATACAATCATGGAGAAGTTTCTGATGGACAGAGGGGTTGATGCTGATTGTATAGAGCGCATGAGAAAGGATAAGGTTGGTATCTACTTCCCCGTACCCATTTTCTTGGATCTTGTTTAGTATCTTTTGATCGTACAGGTGACTAATAAATGCAGAATTATCTGTTGGTAATGGTTTATGTACACTTCAGTTGATAATGTACAATTCGATGGGAATATATGAGTAAAGGATACCTCAAAGGGCACGGAACATTATATCCTACCTGCTACAGGTATAGTTTTGCTAACAACGGCTGATGTTAATGAGCTAAGGGAATTCCACATTTCGTTAAATAATTAAGAAATGTCTATGTATGTTACAACAATGCGTACGGATGATGCATGTCTTAAAATGGAACATCATCCAATCACACCTATTTTATTCCAAACGTTTACATGTACAAGATGAGCTTAAACTGCCTTCAAACCACTTGACATAGGCAGATATATTTGTTTATCTGTGCTTCGATCACAGCCATGAAGCTTCCGTGTCCGCACGGTAGTTAAAACATCCAAGGACCCCCGCCGGCGAGACGTATCTGTGAATTAAATGCACAGCTATTTAATAACGCAACTAGACAACCCAGCCTGGGCGATTTGGGGTGTACCGCAGGGAGGGGGAGGCATATATTTTCGCTATCGCTAAGGCTTACCACACTATATCTATAGGGTTAATAAGCCGTTTCATCATTTTTCAGTTGGGCGTTTATATTTCAAACGTGTTAAAATATGTTCTGAGAATATAATCTTATTAAATGCGGTGATTACAATAGTCATAACCCCATTTGGGACGACAATTGCACCAAGGCAGACGAAAAAGGCCAAATAGTGGAAAAATGGCTTGACCAAAACAACCTATGCTATTTAAATAATGGCCACGGGACGCGAATAGACATGAACACCGGTAAACTATCTGCAATAGATTTAACTATTGTCTCCCCTGATCTAGCTGTTAAATCCGAATGGGAAGTGATTCCCGACACGCTTGACAGCGACCATTTCGCCATTCTGACGAAAATTAGTATAAAACCGGACTCTGAAAGGACAGACGCCCCTCCAAAATTTCAGTACTCCAAAGCCGACTGGAAAAGCTTCCAGAAAGACTGCCAAAGCTTAAATCATGACGAGATATTCAATTCCGATCCAGAGATGTTTAATGAAAACGTTACAAATTCACTACTAAACATAGCACAAAAATATATTCCGATATCACAACAGCGCCACAACAAAAACCCCGTACCCTGGTGGAACCCAGAGTGTGCAAAGAATATTGCGGCCAAAAAGAAGGCACTTAGAAAATTCAAAAAAAGTAGGCTCCAAAGTGATCACGCGAACTACAAGGAACTCAAAATCATAGCTGAAAAAAGTGTCAAAGAAGCTAAATCCAAATGCTGGCAAGACTTTTGCAACACTAGATATCAAAACCAATTCAAAAAAAATATGGAACAAAATAAAAAATATACAAGGAAAGTTAACAAACACAGTCCCTGTACTGAACAAAACTAAAAAAACGAACAAAGAAAAGGCAGAACACCTCGCCGAATCTTTCGCTTCAAACAGTAGCGATAGCAACCTGAAACCAGAATTCAGAAAAATTAAGGAAGAAACAACGATAGAAAACGATTTGGACGATCATTTAGAAAACTATCTCAATGCAGACTTCAACATTAATGAATACCGCAAAGCTATACACTGTAAAAAAGAGAGCTCACCTGGTGAAGACAAACTAGGATACACGATCCTTAAACACCTACCAAATAAAACACAGAAGCTAATTTTGAAACTAATTAATGTCAGCTGGCAGACCAAACAACTTCCAAGCAAATGGAAAACATCCATCGTTATCCCAATCCCAAAACCAGGTAAAGATCCATCCGACAGCAACTCTTACCGCCCAATTTCTCTCACTTCAAATCTATGCAAAATAATGGAAACCATGGTAAAAAATAGACTGGAATTTCATATGGAAAACAACAACTTATTAAACAAAACCCAAAGCGGCTTTCGTAAGAACAGAAGTACATTAGACCATATAGCCAGATTACAACACTCGATAAAAAAGGGGAATGCCAAACATCAGTACACACTAGGTATCTTCCTAGACATAGAAAAAGCATTTGACCTTGTATGGCAGGACGGCATAATTATTCAATTAAGCAAACTTGGAATTAAGGGAAGAATGCAACACTGGATACAAAACTTCCTAAACAATAGAAATTTTAAAGTTCGCATAGGAAACACCATATCCACCGACCATGAATTAGACAACGGTACCCCTCAGGGAAGCGTCATAAGCCCCACCCTTTTTAACATCCTCATCAATGGCCTAGCCAATGAAATTGACACGAAACATCCGGAAGTAGAACAGTCTCTATTTGCTGACGATTCTGCCCTCTGGAAAACCGCACGTTCCATAAAAAAATTGACAGGTATAATGCAAAATACACTAGATACAATTAGCGGCTGGGCGGATAAATGGGGCTTCAAATTTTCCGCCCTAAAAACAACGGGCATTATATTTTCAAACAATAAACACATTGACGTTAAACTAACACTAGGAGGTCAGAAAATTGAATTCAGAAATAGTGTTAAATACCTAGGTATGATCTTTGACAGAAAACTCACATGGAAAGACCACATCGACCAACTAGTCCTCCGCTGCAATAAAGACCTGAACCTCATGAGGTGTGTGTCTGGGACAAACTGGGGAGCGAGTAAATATAGTCTGATAAAATTATACCAAACCTTAATCAGGTCAAAAATAGATTATGGATCCATCGCCTACCAATCAGCATGTAAGACACAACTAAAAAGAATAGACAGCATCCAATATTCTGCTCTAAAAATAGCTACCGGGGCCTTCAAGGGAACCGCCTTATGTAGTCTTCAAATAGAAACCAATGAGAAACCCTTACATTTAAGACGAGAGGAACTGTCCCTCAAATATGCAGGAAAAACTAGGGCTAAGGGCGATAATCACCCATGCCACAAAATTTTTGAAGATAAAAGTGAATATGAATACTTAAAGAAAAACTGGGAAAAAGACTCCGCCCCCCTCGGCTACACCGTAAATAACCTATTCCAAGAGCACGAAATACCCATCGCACACATCTGCGACACAGACAAAATCACTAGACCACCCTGGGAATTAGAGTCGCCCCACGTGGACACAAGTATTCACGACTACCTCACAAAGAAGGACAATCCAGACTTTATAAGAGCCACCACCCTTGAATATATCAACCAAAGCTGGAAAAATTACTTAAAAATCTATACAGACGGATCGAAAAACACAAGTAATAACACAGGATCAGCTTTTGTTATTCCTGAGCTCAACATACAAAATGGTTTCAAACTTCCAGACAATATGTCTGTATACACTAGTGAACTGATTGCTATAATTAAGGCTCTCGAATGGATCATCGAGCACAAACCAATCCGCGCGGTGATACTCAGTGACTCCCTTAGTGGACTCACATCCATCAAAAATTCTGTATCTGACAGTAGACCTGATCTCATACACAAAATAGAATGCATATGTACACAAATACACAACGAGGGTATAGACGCCATTTTAGCATGGGTACCCGCGCATGTCAACATCAGAGGTAACGAAGCAGCCGACAAAACTGCCAAAGACAGTCTTGCTAAAACTACACACGATGTGCCAATAGGATTAGGATATAAAGAACTCAACACTATCATTAGACGCAAAATAGATAGCAAGTGGCAAAAGGAATGGAACGAAGAAGAACGTGGACGGTGGTTACATAAGATCCTTGATGGAGAGAAAAGACAAGCCCAGGGATTCCAGTTAGACAATAAACGTGATGACCGCATAATCACCAGATTAAGACTAGGCAAAACCGGACTTAAATCACATCTGTCCATGCTTCTGAAAAACACCTCACCACTCTGTACCGCATGCAACAATGTAGAAGAAACAATAGAACACGTGCTACTTGAATGCCCAATCCACAGCCAACAACGTGTAGCATTTAGAAACGAATTAAAAAAATTCAACACTCCCTTAACATTACCAGCGTTATTAAACCCTAAGCCCACCATTAGAAATCAGGTATTCAAGTCCTTAATAAATTTTATCAAAACTGCTGGCTATTACTCCAGTATATAATACTACCGCCGTACATGCGCTGTCAAGCAATTTTTTTTTTTTTTTTTTTTTCCTCACATAATCAACTACTAGTACACCAAGTACTATGACACGATTTGATAGAGGCCAAATCATTCTTCAGACTTCAACAAATGGTATGGTTGCAGCGGAGTTACCTTGATACTGAGGGCCGTGTGCACCATAGCCATACAAAACATTATGGCCATAATAAACTATCCATACATAATATCCGGCCAAAATGTCACAGACACATTTTGAAATAAAATAGGCATGGCAACAACGGAGTTACCTTGATACTGAGGGCCGTTTGTTCCACTGTCCTACAAAATAAACGATGGCCAAATCTAATTGAATTCATGACAACATTAGCACGGCCAAATCGCATATAGCGAACAGTATTCGGCATAAAATATAGGAAATGGTGATGGCGGAGTTACCTTGATACTGAGGGCCGACTATCTCATTGTCCTTCAAATTCTGTATGGCCATCAAACGATAATGCATTCAGAAATAATACAGAGCCGTTTATTTGTGTATTCACCTAGTACTGAATCTATCGAAATGTTTAGTTATTTATTCATTTGTTTATCTATTTACTCACTTAAGTATATATTGGTATTCATATTATGTGACTGACGGTCGGGGCGTGCCTGTTGTTGGGAGGAAGATATATAAAATTATTGCATCGAAAAACATTAGAAAACAAGAATGACTACAAGCCTTCTATTTCATATGATACAGGCACACCGAAGACCACAGACGAGTTGGACAAGACCTGAAACAGAAGACGGAAGACGATCACAGGAATACCAACAGCGCCTTGAGTGACAACGCCGCATAGCAAGAACACCCAGAATCAGAATACTCGACCCTAGACCACACCGACACGCTACTCCATAGATGACCCCGAACTGACGCCTTAATACAGAATATGATCCTTTGACTTTTACGCAATATAGGACGTAGACCTGCCGCCCTGTGCCCCAATACACACTCCAAGCAATTGTTACAGGCACAGATTTCTGGAAGAACCCACCCTGTTCCCAAGGGCGTCGTTAGTGAAGCCGATCCGAAAAATCCTGAAGACGCCCTTGGTTCTCCCAGTTTTTTCTGGACGGCTTTGTGCGTACAAAGGGGTACTAAGACAAAGGAATCATACACGCGATTACAGAGAACTCATATTTGCCAGTATAACTTAATCAAAAACCAAAAAGAGACTTACGAACTTGTACATATAGCGATTCTTATTTACTTCTATTTATATCTCCTACTAATCTCTCATTGTTATTTATTATTTATCTATTTATTTATTTATCTATTTATTTATTTATTTATATATTTAGCGCTGGAAAAGATATTCAATAAACAAAGTAATGTACCGCGAAATTCGAATAAAACATTGAGTTGATGGGCCGCGAAATCCGAATGGGAAGCGGCCCTTAAACTACAATTTCAATCAATCTTATCCAGTTACCTATTATATCCCAGATATGATTTAACTTTAATCAGTACATGTAATCCAAATGTGTTAAACCAAGTTGACAAAGTTCATGTTTAATTATGTAAAATCTGCATTAACAGTTATTAACTGAATTGTTATTGTCAGCCTCATTCTCACAAGCTAAGAATCACCAAACGTCATAATCTCATTAATCCGAGAGGCTTATGTGTGTGATTTAGCCACTACCTCCAAATTTGGGCTGGCACCAGAGTTGTTAGTCCCACATCTATACTTAACTTAAAATTATCCATCTGTCTAATACCCTGAAATATTTCACACTTGAGCTGGGTTGCCGTGATATGAGAGAAGAAATATTTAAAACGACGTTATAATCCTACTCAATCACCATCATGACCATGTTAAGTTCAGTTTTGTTAAAGATCGTATTTAAAGAGGCGAACACGGGTGTCGCGGATCATTTTGAAATTGTAGCTTAAGGATCCTTCCTGTATGGATTTGGCGATCGATCCACACAATGCTTTATATATCTGGCATAATAATACCTTAGTTCATTGGACATTGTTGACAGGCACTATATTTTGAGATAATTCTAATCTGCGTCGTTTTGGGTCAATCTTTGGGTCAATCTTTAACAGGTTTCACCTTAACACCTTCCGCATGAATAGTATTGTCATTAGTTTTATTTTTATTTTTATTTATTGAACTTATTTTCAGAGGGTGGTCCTTTCAACCAACAAAGGCTGCTCTCCCAAGGAGCCCTCTTATCACTCACATGCATGACTAGCCAACAGTAGACATATCACAATAATAAAAATAAAGTAAACGGTACATAAAATTCAGAGGGATATATACATGTAAGTCATAGCAAACTGTGTAAAAGAGACATATCACAGTCTGATTCTTTACCACATTTCTTTCCAACATTTATCTTTAAACCTCTCGTAAGTTGTTATATTGCGTACATCTAGGGGTAGTCCACAGGCCCCAGTGTCTGGACAGTAGAATTTAAATTCAGTATAATTTAAATAATTTAATTTTTTTTAAGTCATCCTATAATACAGAGAGGAAAAGGTATTGCACGCGCCATATTGGATTTGCCCGCCAAATACGAAAAAACAAAGTAAAGTTTTCACATTGAAAACTGTTTAACTGACCGTGTTACTGGTGTCCACTCAATTTTGAAACCTTTGTTATGCCATCTAACCCTACGGGAAATCTCAGATCGCCGTTTTATTGGTATAAATCCATCTCTGAAAACAGTAAACTTACGGCTTCTGTCAGCCGCTCTCTGCCTCGTCTGGGACGTAAATTGCTGTCTACGTCATCGCTTTCGGGACGCTAAACCCGCACTAAATTATTCGAGCCATCTCAATGGTCAATTATCGGGACTAGTTTTTGCGGGAAATACGAAAATTTTTTCAAAATGTCAAAATTGTCGAAAGACGCAGAGATATTGACATGGTAGGTTTAATAACACGTCGGCTGCATTTGGACCTTTCAATTTGTAAAATTCAAAGCATCTTGTCATTATGTTTGTTATAAAACCAAGACGATCCAGTCAAAAATGTATATATATATAATGTAATTTCACAGCATAGGCAGATTTATGAATTACAAGGGTTGTTAATGCCATTTAGAAAGTGGGTAAAATGGTCCCGTGAGAATTCGAACCCGTGCCCTCAGAGTTTGGCACCAAATCGCCAGCAGTAAGGCCCACTAGAAAAGAAAGTGGTCGTTCCCCGCGTGCATCTCATAAAAATACTCGCATGCAAAACTGTAATACCAAAAAAACATTTTTCCAAAATATGGTGTACCGGTGTGGGCATATCCGAGCTATAAAACCATATATTTTCGAATTTAAATGATAAACAATCCATCGGTGATGAGAAACAGCTTATATGTACACATTTATACGGTATATATCTCAGATGTCAGCATTTTTGTTTAGAAAAATAAAAAGTAAAAAAATAATGTGCCCATGATAAACAATCTTTTATTTTAGTGGGCCTAAATGCAAGCGCCCGAAACCAGTCGCCCACCTCAGCTTCAACAAAAGACGGAGTTCGGAGTCAATAATGGTCTACCACTGCAAATTACATTTGTATGCTTGCAGCTAATGAGAAATTCCACGAGATGATTTACAATTTTTGCTGCGAGAGGATAACATTTTTGCAAGTATGTGACGTCGATACAGAGAACATGGAGGGCCCCCCGCCCCCCAATTCCCAACCGACCCAGCCCAACCGAGACGCACCCACTCAAACAAGAAAAATGAAAGAACAAAAGTCACACAGATTTAATGATTCTTTATCATTCTTTCTCCCCAGCCTAATCAACATTGTTTTTTGTAAGACAACAAACAATCAAATTCTGAAGGAATAATTTTTTTCTAACAGAAAACTCTTAGCAACCCTTGTTTAACTTTGTCATCAAGCGAAACCTGCACAACGGAAAGCCGCCACTGCGCGTACTCAAATGCTCGGTACTGTACAGAAAGGCACCAGCACAATACCACACAGTAAATAATGAACTGTGAAGTACTGCTCAGTTACATGTACCGCGCAAGTAGTATACAAAGGGCAAATAAGCCAATTGACCTCAGAAATTTGCATAATTGAGGAGGAAATGAGGAGGTGACAGCCAATCAGAAGCGAGTAAAATTTGACCTCAGAAATTTGCATATGACGTCACAGGGGCCACTGAGTGCAAGTGTGGGAGGTGGTGGTGGGTTCAAAATGGCGACCTGTGGGTGGTGGTGGTGGGTTCAAAATGGCGGCCTGTGGGACCAAGATGGCGGCGCAAGGGAGCAAACGAGGCGGTGGGGAGGTCACGGGGAGAAAAACCCCTCACATTACCCTCAAAAAAACCTCTAAGCCATATAATAATAATAAACATAATCTATAGGTGTTGTACCATGTTAATAGGATCAGTCTAGCATCTGTACCACCCTAGGGTCGAGCGTTTATTGTCCCGTGTATCTCCGCAGAAAATCAACAAACAAAATGGCGGCTCCAGGATGGTGTGGGGACGCCCTTTCCACATCACGGCGTCGATCATAGCGCCATCTGCACACACTGACGCAAGGGAGACAACTCATGTGGCCCAAGGGTATGGAAATAGCCGTTTTGGAGCTAAGGGAGTTACTACTGGTCCAGTGGGGTCATATGAGGTATCAATGTGAAGCCTATGTGAGGGGGCATCTGACTGGACTAGCGGCTTGGGCGTTATCACCATTCTGCGCATGCGCGGTGGCCCAAGGGTATGGAAATAGCCGTTTTGGAGCTAGCGAAGCCCCTAATGGTCCGATGGGGTCGAGTGAGATATCAAAGTGACGCTTAGGTGAGGGGGCATCTGACTGGACTAGCGGCTTGAAATAGCGTCATTCTGCGCATGCGCGGTGGCCCAAGGGTATGAAAATAGACATTTTTGGAGCTAGGGGAGTTACTCATGGTCCAATGGGGTCATATGAGGTATCAAAGTGAAGCCTATGTGAGGGGGCATCTGATGGGCTGGGTGTGGGGTTGAACTAGCATCATTCTGCGCATGCGTGGTGGCCCAAGGGTATGGAAATAGCCGTGTTGGAGCTAGGGGAGTTACTCATGGTCCGATGAGGTCGAGTGAGGTATCAAAGTGAAGCTTAGGTGAAGGGGCATCTGACTGGACTAGCGGCTTGGGCGTTGTCACCATTCTGCGCATGCGCGGTGGCCCAAGGGTATGAAAATAGACGTTTTGGAGCTGGGGGAGTTACTCATGGTCCAATGGGGTCATATAAGGTATCAAAGTGAAGCTTATGTGAAGGGGCATCTGACTGGACTAGCGGCTTGGGCGTTATCACCATTCTGCGCATGCGCGGTGGTCCAAGGGTATGAACATAGACGTTTTGGGCTCGAGCGGGGTTTCTCATGGGCCGATGGGATCGAGTGAGGTATCCATGTGAAGCCTAGGTGAGGGGGCTAGACTAGGGTGTCGTATCCATTCTGCTGCGCAGGTCACGTGGGTTGTGACGTCACTTCCGGTTGGGGTGAATGGGGCGTGACCTTGGGTACATGTCTAGACTTGTTTGTGTGTGTTGATGTACTGGGGGTTTTTTTTCCCCCACAATGGCGTTCACCTTCGGACGTGGTTTGGTGGGTCTGCGCAAGTGTGTGACGTCACTTCCGGTTTTCACTAAAACTACCTCCAAACCCAGAAGAGTTCCAACGTTCAACCCTCCGGGGTGTTTTCCCGCCCCCGCCCCGGCGCCCCGCAGCGCGCCCCGGCCGCAGCGCGCGCGCGCGTCAATGTAGGGAGAGGTTAAATCGACAACATAGAACTTATAGTCATAAAGTTAATCTATACGTGTTGTGGCTGTCAGTTGAGATTTTTTAGCCTCTCGCCCATGCGACAACAGCGTCTCGATGTAGGCTCGATAGGGGTACGTGTTGGTCGAGTCACTGATGAGTTCGTCGGGCCCACCGTTGCTTGGTCGGCGATTCTGGTGCCATCTCCATTGACGATCTTGGCTTTCACATACAAGTAGGTATGGGCTAAATCCACATAGGCCGTATCCGCATTACTGATGGTGAACTCGCTGGGCCCTGTTGCGTTGATGCTGGACAGCGGGAGATGCTCCACCCATAATCCTTGTTCGGCACTGGTCTGTGTGGGCGGCACGGTCCACAAATCAAATTCACTGTTGGTGGAGGGGCAGGACTCGGCGTGGATCAAGGACATGTTTTAAGAACAGATATCCCGGGTCTTCGATGTGCGTCGTCGCTGGGTCGGTCGTCGACTGGTGCGTGGTCTCGGTGGGGCAGCTCTTTTATTCCCTACGGTGCGTTGTGCTTTGGCCACCAAGACGCCTCCCGCTTCTTTGGCCCGCCGTTTCAAGGCTTCTTTGGGTGCCGTACCCCCCAAGACATCACCGGCCACTTGCAGTCCACTGCGTACCGCTTGTTTGCCGATTGCTTTCACCCCACGCGTCACCAAGGGCAGGAACGTTTTGACGATGCTGCCGAGTATGTTCCCCAGTCCATGTCCACGTTGCATGCGTGCACCACTAAACACCGGAAAGCCACCCCCGGCCTGTTGGGCATAATAGTCCATATAGCTGCGTGCATCGCACTCGTAAGGCACCTTCATTATGCAAAGTGGGGAGCACGTGCTTGTCGAAAATGAAGTGTCACCACCACTTTCCCGCGTTCGAATGCCACCGGTCATCCCGTGTCATCTCTTATATCCACCGTGATCGTGTTGATGTGGGGTTGTCGTACAGGCAGGTAGAGCATGTGGGTGAAACTGTGGGTGACTTGATCTCCATACAACTTTTTAATGGGCACCACCCGTAACAGAGGTGTGTTGATATCGCCCACGATGTGGTTGTCCACCACGTCCGAGTAGACGTAGAATCCGTACATACTCGAGTTCATATCCATCGGGATCTCGCCTTGGTGGGCGGTGGGACCAGCGAACGTCCGTAGATCGAAACCCAGCATTTGCTGTAGGATAGGACTCAGTACGACACTCGCGTTGTCGGTGACGACAAGCTCTGCCTTGTCGTTGTGTGCGTTGTAATCGAAGTTCACGTGATTCTTGAACGGATAGGCTTTGATGGGTTTTGAAGTATTCGTGACCTCCCGTAGAGCCTTATAATGCAACAGTCTTGACAGCCCACCCATGAACTCCTTGGGAGTATCGTATTGGCCTTCGGGGAGGGTGAGTCGGGTGTCTTTTCCTTCGTAGGTCACCTCGTACCACACTTCATTGGCTCGCACGTTGTACCACGAGTAAGGGTACTGAATATCCACCAGTCCACATTCCCACCGGCCAGGTAAATGCAACGGTTGTGGTAATTGAGTCACATACTTGGCCACGGTGTTGTCAGGAAACACATCCAGCGAACTATTACTGGGTAGGGTGAGGTAAAACATGGCGACTGAGCTGTCCTGCTGCTGCTGTTGGTTTTAATAGGTGTTCCAGACCTTGGGTGGTTGTGTCCGGCGTCGTGTTCGTCGCGTTGTCTTGCTACGTGTCACGGCTCTGGAGATGTGCGGTGTCCTGATCAAGGGTGGGTTTTTAAAGGTTTGAAAAGAAGGTGCCCTTGTGGTGGTGGAGTTTTGGGAGGTGACTCCGGTTCCCATTCGGATTTCCAAGGTTGTGGAATCTGTCGTGGTGCACGACTCGGCGATTGCTGGGTTCGCTGCATAAAGGCCCAACGGTGGGGGTTTCCCACCAATTCCTGTGGTACATGCATGTCTTTCAAGCCTTGAGCGAAGACCTCCCATCCTCGAGGATCCGTGTGCGATCTGCGTTTACGCATCAGGTCATTCACTAAATCCGTCATGTGGGTGCCGGGGACCACCTGATTCTGCACCAGGAGTTCGCCTTTATCATTCCAAGTCATGTTAGGATTCTGTTTCATCCGTTGTAATACCAGGCCAGCTTGTTTGTTGAACGATGCAGGTACACTCTTCAGCACTTCGTCTGCCACCCACTGTGGGGCTGTGGGTGGTACCCCACCCGGCTGTTGGAGCGGTGCTGAGGTCGGCGGTGTGTCACGTGGTGGTGGTGGTGGTGGTGGTGGGGTAGAGAGGGTTTTGTATTGGTCCATGAACGGCATGTACCGTTGAAGCGTCTCATTGTACCGTTGTACTTTCTCACTGTCGCTTAACCCTGGTCTCTGTAAGATCTGTTGCATCTCTCCATCGAGGGTGTTTATGGTCTTCACCGTAGGTGGGACAGGGTAGGGCGATTGGAGGTTTTGAAGCAACCGTGGTTCGACGAGGACCATTTTTTTCGTGTGGTTCATTGTCGGCCGAAGAGTCCACCCAATACTGGACCCAACACGGAAGCGGCCAACGGTGCTAAGATGGCCCCGAGAAAGCCGCCTTTCTGTAACACCTTTTTCTTTTGTGTTTGTGGGACCCGCTTATGGACTAGGGTTCGGAGACCTGTCTTATGCTTGGCCAACTTGGTCTTCTGAGCCGGAGTCAGTGGTACGTTGCCTTTTAACAGGTTGTACCCGATCTCGCACAGACAGCGTACAAGGTCAGGGTCCGCACCGCGTACAATGGTTCGGACTAACTCGGGTGGGGCCGTCTTCAATACACGGAGCGTGGGAGCGTGCTTCCGTACTCGCGCAGACATCATGTACAACTAATGCTAGAACCCACAACTCTGCTCTTTTTATCTACTTCAGAGACAAAAAATCAACCCTGCTGTGGTATTCATTCTTTTTATTATCCTCATCATCAAACACACACACATCCCAGCTGGGGGCGCCACTGTGGGTGTGTTTACATTATTTTTGCAAGTACACGTGGTGGGTGTCTCCGGGAAAGATGCCGGTCCGTAGTCGAAGGTGGTCGGGGTGGCTTGCTTGAGGTCGAAGAGCATATACCCGTGCTGAGGGGTTGTGGCATCTTTAAAGGCTTCCAACGCAAACGGTGTGCGGCCGGGATACATCTGTCTCGCCAGGTGCAGCAGTTGAGTGGTATCTCTCGGGTTTTTGAAGACCACCAGGTAGTGGGCATTTAAGCTGATATTCCGATGTTCTTTGTTTTTACTGAACAGATTCTGCACAATGTAGATGATGCTGAGCCGTCGATGGTGGCTGCCTTTGGTAAAGAGTTGCGTGACCCGCGCATCCGTCTCCGCCATGAGATCATCCAGAACCACCAAGGTGTCGGGTTCCAAATCGGCCAGGTTGGGTAGGCCTTCCACGAACGTGATGTGGGGCATTGCTGCATACGCTGCCTGCCATTCTCCGTAACACCACACGACTCGGGCAATAGGTGGGGTGATCATGCTGTCGGCGTGTTGAAGGAGCTTCCGGACGAAGTGCATTTTGCCGGAGCCCGTCGGTCCTGCGATGAGACACGTGAATGGATGCTGCCACCGTGGGTCCATGGTTCGAGGTGTATCCGTTGTCGTGGTAACCCGCTCTTGTAAATTTCGTACGAGTGAACTGGAGTGGTGGTGGGTACAACGTCGGTCGTCGTTGTCTGTACACTGTCAGGGATGATGATGGGGGTGGGTACAACGTCGGTGGTCGTTGTCTGTTCACTGTGAGGGATGAAATCTGGTGGGTCTTGAGACGTAGTGGGTGTTCTTGGTGTAGGTGTAGAGCTTGGTGTGACGTGGCTTGTACACGGGGTGTGGTGGTGGTGACTGGGCTCGATACGGGGTTGACTGGTGCTCTCTGTCGACCGGTTTCGCTGGTGGCTGGTGTTCTCAGTTGGTTAAGTAACGTGCTGACATAGGCTACGTCGTAAAACACACCTCCGTACAGCACACTCAGCAGGGTTAGCACTAGCACCACAAAGCCCACTTGCGCTTTGCGCGTTTTGGGAGACGCTGTGTTCAGAGACAGCTGCTGTTGGTCCATAGCACTGTGGTCGGACGTGGAATGAAGGAGGACGGCAGTGGTGTCTGGCTTTATAGTCGTTTCACCTGGTTGGCCGCGACCCAGGAATTGAAGGAACTGGGCCAGCCTTGCCATTTGACGAAATGAAACAGTTTGCCACGTCGACGTTCCGTTTTCAAAATCTGCTCCACCGTGTAGTAGTCTTGCTGTGTTTTTACGACAGGCTGTAATTCCGTCTCGTAAAACGTCCCTAGCAACGGTTCCCCTTGAAGATCTTCCAGTTCATAGACTCGCCGCTGTCGGGGTAGGCGCCGTTTAATCAGGAAGTGCTCATCGCTCCAGTTGGGCAAGTAACTTTTCTCGAACTTGCCCTTGACTTTACTGATCCGTACAGGGTCCCCGACCTTGTACACCGCCTTCGTCGTTCGCTGCGATGGCCTGGGGTACAAGACACGCCGGACTTGGGCTTCATTGCGTTGGGTCACGGTAATGGGGGCTCTCTCTATACTCCGATGATACGCTCGATTGTAACCCTCACCAGTTTCGGGAGAACATCGATGTACCGCCTTGTATTCTTATAGGTGAAATATTTATACATGCGGCCTTTGAATGTCCTGTTGAACCTTTCCACCACGGAAGCCTTGGTCTCGTTGTACGTATGGAAGAAAACACCTTCTGGGCTTTCAGAAACTGTTGGAACGGTCTGTTGAGGAATTCTGTGCCTTCGTCGGTTTGCAAATACAAAGGTTTGCGCCCGGTCTTGAAGATATCTTTGAACGCCGCTATGAGATTCGCCCCCGTTTTCGTCCGGATGGGTACCACCCACGCATACTTGGATAGGATATCGATGCACGTCAAGATATACCGATTCCCATCGTTGTGTTTGGCAAAGGCGCTCATATCGACCAAATCCGCTTGCCACTGGGCATCTATTCCTCCCACGATGACCCGGTTCCGTAGAAAATGGCGACGGACAGATCGATGTAAGGTATAGGTGTCTTGTTTTCTTAACCAATCTCGGACTTGGGCACGTTGTATCCCCTGGGGTTTGGCCGCTCGATAGAGAGCCGACAAGGCACTATAGGCCGCCGGACTGTCAGGACTGTAGTATAAGTTATCCAACACCTTCTCCCAGCGCTTCATGGTGACAAATGATGATGGACCCTGGCTCTATCGTTTATTTATAACGGGTATATCTTGGGCCGGAGTTTCTTTCTGATTTTCTTCATTGGCTTCCACAGTGTCCATGGTCAACGACCAGTCCAACTCGTCTGATGACCGCTTGATAAGCACTTCATCCACATCTACCACGGCATCTTCCAATGCAGACCATAGATCAGGGTGAAGGGTAAAATGCACTGTACCCCCATCTAGCCAAGCCAATTGAGCAAAGAAAGGGCCGAGTCGGATGTACACATCGTGACACAAGTGGATGAGGTCGCCGTCCAGTTCACCAGACAACACCCGTTTGAATTTGGTCCAGCCCGCCCGGGACAGACGAATGTGAGCCGGGCACGGTTGTGTAGGGTCCGCATGACAGATGCCTCCCACCTCCTCCATGATATCGACCTTATCCGCATACACGTGCAGGAAAACCTCGGGGGTCAAGCTGAGATACGCCAGTATTATATGCTCCGTCATGGTCAGTACGTGAATGGTACCAGAGTTGACTGGCTCCCGTATTTATAGGGAGAACTTCGTGAGATCAAAGGATCAGGTGGTCATGTCACTGGGCTGACTGAGTCTAGCCGGGTAATCAATGGCCTCGTCGTCGGGTTCATGGCTAGACAGTTGTTCATTGGGTTCTGCCGCCGCTTCACTCAGGGCACGAGCCCACTCCAACTGAACGGCTGACCGCTCGTCCGGTGTAAACAGCTGGTCCACAATAGGCACCACTTTCTCCAAGGCTGTCCACAGATCGGGGTCTAGGGTGAAGCCTCGCGTATGGTCTTGGTAGCGGCCCAGGCGTGGGAAGAAGGGTCCACGGTATACGTAGATGGCATTGTCTATGTGGATGACGTGTCCATCGAGATCGCCGCTCAACACCCGTTTAAATTTGGTCCAGCCGTCACGGTGTAGCGTCACCGTATTCGATACGGTCTCAGCGGGCGACCAGCAAACATCTCCACGGTCTTCCACGAGGGTGACTTTATCTTCATAGACGTGTAACCCCACCCGGGGTGTAAGGGGCAGGATGGCTTGTAGGACGGGTGACATGCTTGACCCAATGACGATCGGTGAATGACACACACTCTGTCTGACCCTCGTATTTATAGTGTCAATGCCATAGCGCCAGGGTCAATAGGGCACAGACTATTGTGAGGCCAACCAGCCGGCGCTGGTTCCGGCGTGAGCGCTCCTGGTCCATAGCCCGAGCATCAAGGATGGCTGTCATAGTCAGTAGTGGTGAGTGATGGCACACCTCTCCATCGAGTGCACTCTGTCGAAGACCGCTTCTGTGAACTCGTTCAAGATCTGGCGT
>JAVTVY010005712.1:0-38673 GCA_036873755.1 Hanleya hanleyi
AGGCTGAGAGCTCCCAAATGTCCTTGTGGGCTGCCTGGTAGGCCTGCTGAATAATGTTATTGATATCCTGCACAGACATAGGAAGTTGCACCTGTTCTTTCACAGGCTCAGACACTTGCTGGAGTACTGGCTGAAGCACTGACTCAGGTATTTCTAAAGGTGTTAGTCGGGGTCGTTTGGGTCGTGCAGCGCGTTTGGCAGGTACACCAGACGCTGGGTGCGTACGTTTGCTAACTGTACGCTCTTCGGCGGTATCCATGACTAAGATATCATCATCTTGTATAACGTCGGCTTCAAGTAGATCTGCTAGTTCTTCATTTCCCGTGATCTTCAACCCCGCCACGAAGGCTAGAAATGCATAGGGGGTAGAGCGAAGTACACCATCGATGAGGGCTGTGTTTTGTGCTGAAGTGGTTTTCTCAGCCATGATATCTTCGACACGCTGTTTCAGAAGTATGTTTTCCTCCATAAGGAAATCACATAATTCACCCACATGCTGCATCTCATCAATCAGACGAACACGGTACTTTCCAAGCCTCACTAAAAATGATGATGACGCCATGACTATGGGCTCAGGCTGATGAGCAACTGCTACGGTGTAAAAGTCTGGTGAATTTGCACTGGTAAAAGTAAAAAAAGTAAAAGGTTCTACACAGCTCATACAAAACAGGCAAGCAGGCTGGCTGGGTGGCTGGCTGGCTAGAGGTGAAGCAGGCAGGCAGGCAGGCAAGCTGGTCAGGTGAGATAAGTCAGAGTGCTCCGCAGGGTAGTGCAATGAATACTGCCCCTCCCCTAAAAATCCCCTCCTTTTATACGTTTTTCTACAAGCCGCCATCTTAAACCCACCACCCACCCATCCACCACAGCCGCCATCTTAAACCCACCACCCACCCATCCACCCCAGCCGCCATCTTAAACCCACCACCCACCCATCCACCACAGCCGCCATCTTAAACCCACCACCCACCCATCCACCACAGCCGCCATCTTAAACCCACCACCCACCCATCCACCACAGCCGCCATCTTAAACCCACCACCCACCCATCTACCACAGCCGCCATCTTAAACCCATCTTAAACCCACCACCCACCCATCCACCACAGCCGCCATCTTAAACCCACCCCCCACCCATCCACCACAGCCGCCATCTTAAACCCACCACCCACCCATCCACCACAGCCGCCATCTTAAACCCACCACCCACCCATCCACCACAGCCGCCATCTTAAACCCACCACCCACCCATCCACCACAGCCGCCATCTTAAACCCACCACCCACCCACCCACCACAGCCGCCATCTTAAACCCACCACCCACCCATCCACCACAGCCGCCATCTTAAACCCACCACCCACCCATCCACCACACTTGCACTCACTCACACTGGCCGCCATCTTAAACCCACCACCCACCCATCCACCACACCCCATGTGACACAATACGCGCTTCTGATTGGCTGTCGCGTGACGTCACAGAGGTCATATGCAAATTTCTGAGGTCAAGGGACCTCATTTTACGCTTTGTATACTACTCTCGTAGGAAAGCAATCTCGTGTAAAAAGTGTTTCAAGTTGTCAAATAGTCGCCAACAGGAAGTCACAGTATATATTATGGCGGCCATATTGGATTTGTGCAAATTAAGGGCCTTCCATCTCCTGTAGAAATGGGCACCCCCTCTGAGATCATTCCTTATGCCCAAATGAGCCTCTGTGCAAAATATGGTGCTTTATTCCAATAGGTCACGATCTTGACCTTTTAAGGAATCGAGGCCCGGGGAATAGGCTCAAACTATCGATATTTTTTTCTTTGCATATTTCAAAACGTGAAGAAAAAACCTATCAAGTGTTTCTGTTATTTTCCTTAAAAAATGTTTGCAAACGTGAAATTTTAGCTCTCAAAAATTCACTGTCTGTGGAAGAACTCTGTGCTGTGGGGATTAGCGCGCATTACTCACAGTCGGTGTTATCGCCTGCTGTGACTTCGCACCTTGGCTAATTACTTGTCACTGCAATACACACAATTTGCACGCTGGGCTCATTTATTATAATTAGTTGTTTTTCTACTACATTCATGCCAAAGCCGCCATCGTTTACAAAATATTGAACAGGAAATTATATGGTCTATCTCAGTGTTTTCGCGCCACATGACAAAATTAAAAAATATAAACACACTGCTCAGGTGGTCAACCATTTTCGGAAAGCATGTGGTATATGCAGATATATATATTGCGAATTTGCGTAATGTTTTTCATAATATCTCACTTGACATTCTATCAACATATCTTACTTGCCAACACAATCATGGGAAGAAAACGTTACAAGATTAGTAGGACACGCATGCAGGCAAAAAGAAACTTTGATAAACATTATTACACGACTCCTGCTGTTCGGTCATATATACCTCCGATTCAGTATTACTTCATACTGCATTATCGCATTATACATGCGGCAAATGTAGAAATTGAGGTATTCATTCAAAATAAATACTTTACGTATTCACCATCGTACATATAATTATAAAAAAGGCAAACAGTATTCCCGCAAATTGTATACTTTCGCGATAATAGTAAAGTTGTTTAACTCCACACCGGAAATGGGCGCTGCCAGTTTTTTCCTGTTTGAGGTCTGTAGACTGACCAGTTCCTGTTTTCTTCTCTTTCCTTGAGCTAGATCTTTTTCAGCCGGCAAATTAAATCCATGAATGTCCAATTGCCGCAAATTACATCTCTGTAAGCCTTCTATAGAATGCTCGACGTCTACTCAATCACCCGCGGTGAGGGATTTCGGAAGGCGTGAAAACTGACCAATTGGGCATATTCCAGCATAAAAATTCATCTTCGTGACTGGTTTTCTACACTTTCTCAAAATATATTGTTCCAAAGTGATTAAAGAACGTTTGGTCTATAATCCCTATATGTTGTGTGAGAATATTGTGTCATTATCATGAAGTAGCGGATAATAATTACAGAATATCATCTGAAAAGTAGATTATTTTTGTTTACGGTCTATATCCGACATATTTTTTTACACAGCTGGTACATACAAACTTGCTAATAACTTCTCTATTTTTCATCCGATCATGTAAATTTTTGGGGAGCATAATATATACATTACAGTCCGAACGAAAGTGTCTCAGTTTTTCAAAATGTTGCTTTGTTTTGAAGTTATTGGAACTTAAAATAGACTTTCATTTTGTTTCAAAAAATAAACTTTACAACGCTCTCAAACCTTTTCTAAGAGTTTAAAAAAAACCTGACACACAGTTGTTTGGTTTGAAAGGTTTATTATCACCATGCAAAATCTCGGACTCGTTACTTGTAAAATAATAGGTGAAATTAGCGATATAAAAAAGACATTATTTTTTTGAAATAACTGTTTTCTAACTGCAACAAAACCGGTGAATTAAATTAATTAAATTAAATTAAATTTTTACTCTAATTGGAACGCCCGAATCGTGATCTTTCCAACATATATATGTATGTGAAGTGGTTGTGATGAAATGAGACAGAATGCACGAGGGTGTCTAGTATCAGGCGCTACCCCGGGCCTCGAGTCCTTAAGCCACCGGACTATAATATGATTCTGAAGGAAACATTTAACATAAACAAACATTCACCCAAATAATCTCATCTGGAAAAAGAATCGATATAGAACTTGAGAAATGTTCAATAAAGTTGGTTCATGAGATGCATGCCCAAAAGTCCTGGAGAGCAACTGGAACTTTGTTCGCGAACCGGTAGGGCCTATGACATAAGCGTTAGCACATAATCGAAGGAGACCTCTTGTACACGTGACAGGCTTTATCCGCATGCTAAATTTCCAGGGACTTCCCTGCTATCCTGTGACTCAACCTCACCATGCTCACGGAGTGATATATAATAACATATTGCTTGTGTATTGGTTGGTACTAGGATTCAATAAACGGCCAAGAACACTGTATCCTAGATTGATAGAAGAAATGTTAGATCGAAATGAACGAAGCAGAAAAATGTATTTTATTCAACATGTTGTGTTCAAACTAGTTTTTACCAGCATTGTTATGCTGAAATACATTTGTAGCTCAGAAATTGCAATAAAGTTAGCCTGTGTGAAAGGTAAGAATGTCCGACTGGAAAAATGCTCGCATCCCATTAAACAACTCATAGCTATATTTCCTACTTTGCAAATCTGGTAGAGAGAGAGAGAGAGAGAGAGAGAGAGAGAGAGAAGTTTCTGCAACGTCGCTTTCAGCAATATTAGTGCTACGTAACGACGAACAAGAGTAGTACTATAGTAGTAGAGAAAGTCGCTCATTGATCAGGGCCGTTGCCAGGAATTACTGAGGGGTGGTTCGCCTTCACTCCAAAAGGGCACATCAGGGGGTTCGCTGTATGGGAAAAAGGGCAAATAGGGGGTTCGCTTCAGTTTTGAAAAGGGCATTTATATGAGAAAAATATGTAATATTTCCGAAAGGGGGGTTTTCCCGAACCCAAAATAACCCCCCTGGCTACGGGCCTGTTGATCTTCGAAATTTGCATATGACTTTTGTAACCTCATTTCCGGTTTCGCGAGCACGTGACCGGAAGTGAACGTTGATCGTACGCACTATGTTATCCGATATTGTGAGTCAAGGTCAGTTTCGGTCACGTGACCAGAACCGGAAGTGACGTCACAAACGTCATATGTAAATAAAAAAAACTTTCTATATAAACAGTTTATTTCAACATGCGCACAGTCAAAAAGAAGTAGGCAAGGAGAGATAACTCCGTAAGTAGCCATGGTATACATGTTTTGTGATTACATGGCCATGCTGTATAGACCCATTACTATTGTAATATGGTATAACAAACAAAATGGCGTCTGTAAGAACCAAATAGCCCGGATGATGGCGAGCGTGGCACCATCTACACCAATCTCCTGGCTTCGATTGCATATACCTTTCGTCTAAACGGCTGCAGGAATGATCTCTGCCCCACCGTAATAAAAATGTAGAACGGAAGGAACAGTTCGTATGATTCGATGATATTCCATTGGTTTGGCGTGTTGATTGGCATGGATCGCCAGCGCGTGATGGATAATGCATGAATGGAAGAACGTACCGGTTCTATTTTATGGTTGTAGTCATAGATACCTACCCCTCCCATCCACGTCATTTTTTCAATGAAAAGTCCGCCATTGTGTTGCTAAGCCGCGCCACAGCTCTGTAAATTTTGTAAAACTGCTCTATCCAAAAAGAGTTCGTTTGCGTTTGTCTTGATATAATACCGTACTGATGTTATTCATGACATAATTGAAATGTATAATGGCATGGTTGACATAACTGCACAGTTAGAAACTAAATTATGTGACATGTTTCGCGTAATACATTGCGCGCATAATAATGTAACAGCTCATTACATTTTTGTTGCCTGTGGGTGAGATTAGATTTGGAGCTGTTTGTAAAAAGCGGAAAACGGATCGAGGCTTGGTGAATGCATCTACACACGAAGGGATGAATGAAAAACTTGCACTTGAGAAAAATCATGATATGTCGACAAAACTCTGGAAAAACGGATTGTACATGAACCCATGGATATTTTTCTTGTGGAGCAAACTATAACGTGTGGGTATTTGATCGCTCTGTCTCACGGTGTAGCGAACGATGGGAGGGGTCTCAGGATGTATGCGCAGTCAGTAGGTGGGCCTGGGGTGGGCGGTTTGAGGTCTATGTGAGCCATCTTTGGTTCAAACGGGCCGTGTAGGGTCAAACTGAAGCGCTTCTTGAGTTGAGTCAGAGTATAGCAAATTATAGAGTGGGAGTATTTGATCGCTCTGTCTGACGCTATAGCGAACGATGGGAGGGTCTTGGGGACGTGGGTCAACTTTCGCTGGAAAGTCATGATGCGCATGCGCACTCGTACAGGCTTGGGGAGGACGTTTTGGCGATATTGGGGGATGTCAATCTGTGCATGCACAGACGTGGAGTGACAGAGAAAGGAAAGTTTGGACGTGAGCAAGGACGCGTTTGGAGTAGAGGTGCATCCGAGGTCTAAATTGTATGTCATTTTGAAGCTCATATCGGATGGTGCGTCGGATCAACTTTCTTCCAATCTAGTGACCGGAACCGGAAGTGACGTCACGTACAAATTGCAAGGTCAATAAGAAGTTTTCTGAACAGTTTTTTCAACACGCTAGGTCAAATCCGGTCACGTGACGGGGTCAAAATCCGGTGATCGGTTTTATAAATAGGTTCGTGACCTCAGGGGACGCCTGGACCCAGGCATGCGCCTCAGGGTATCCACTAGAAATATGGTTTTAGAAATATGCAGTCAGTATATATGTCTGTGGGGCCATATGACTTCTTGTCAGAACGTCGGCATCGTTTTTCACCACCAATTTCATGTTGCGTTTAATTTGAATTGTGGGAGGTCTAGGAGGGGGTGGTTTGAGACTTTTGAGGTATGCTTTTGAAACTCGCACACTGTCCTGTCGTGTCACGAAACTGTGGCGTCATCAATTGTAGAGAAAGCTCAAGGTCGCCCGAATGACATGCCTACCTACATACTTATACGCTAGCCCCTATGGGTGAGCAGGTGTGGGTGAATGAGCTCCCATTTGTTCAGGGCCCTGACCGCGGTAGATCCAGGGATACGCGCATGTACGATAGGGAGTAGTGGAGAAAGGGCATGTTCAGGTCCGCCGGGAGTGTTTGGAAAGAGGTGGGCCATACTGGATCCCAGTGTGTGGTGAAAAATAGTGTCATGGTATCGGTTTTAATCCACAACAACAGGTGCCATAACAAATGAGAAAATTGTGCTTAGTGAGAAGTTTTCTTTCGCAAAGAATGGTTGACTCTGTTTGGACGATTTTAGAGTGTTTTCTCACTGTTTGGGGAGGATCCATTGGAGACATGAGGTGACGTACTGCCCGGCCGATGGCGAGTAGTAGCGGTACTCAGGGCGGTGGTCTGGTCTCTCCCCGCAGTCCATGTGGACGATCCTCACTCTTTCGGCATTATACACTCCCATCATCCGTTTTGCACCACTTCGACTTTCTATCAACCTCAACCCAGGATATTGTATCGGTAATCGGACACTCCCCGTGGACATTCTCGTCGCCTTTCTGGTCTTCACCTTGAAGGGGAACTGTTTCTTTACCCGCACGACGAACTCGTTTTTTCATCTCAACCTCCGCTCTTGTAGCTATAACTGACCATGATTCTTGCTCGCCAAGAGGTTGTCCTGGAATGCCCGCTCTAAACATATACCAAAGCATGTATTTAGTCTGCGGCTCTTCCATTGGTTTGGTTTCTGGAGCACTGATTGGCTACATTTGGTCCCATTCTAGGACACTGGTTGGCTACTTCCCCAGCCCGCTGATTGGTTGATGTATACCACCTAGGTTAAAATTAGAATAAACATTTCTGCTTAAGCTCAGGGTATTGATAGTCCATTGTTTATGCTCGTAAACTATTGTACAGAAAACACACAAGATATGGTGTTAGGTGAGCGTCGAAGCGTGCTTCCATACTCGAGCGGACATCATGTACAACTAACGCTGGAATCCGCAACCCTGCTCATACTATCCTGTGCGGGCTACTTCCTGCACATCCTTTCACTTAAGAGACAAAGTCAACCATGATGTTCTATTAATTCTTTTGTCATCCCCATCATCAACCACACACACCCCAGCTGGGGGGCCACTGTGGATGTATTTACATTATTTTTGTACGTACACGTGGTGGGTCTCTCCAGGTCAATACCGGTCCGTAGTCGAAGGTGGTCCGGGGTGGCTTGCTCCAGGTCAAAGGGCACATACCCGTGTTGAGGGGTTGTCGCATCTTCGAAGGCTTCCAACGCAAGCTACTGCCGCAGTTGAGTCTGGTTTTTAAACACCACCAGTTAGTGGGCATTTAAACTGACGTTCCCATGCTCTTTGTTTTTACTGAATAGATTCTGCATAATGTAGATGATACTGAGCCGCCGATGATGACTGCCTTTGGTAAAGAACTTTGTGATCAGTGCATCAGTCATCGCCAGGATATCATCCTTGACCACCAAAGTGTCCGGTTCCAAATCGTTCAGGTTTGATAGGCCTTCCACGAACGTGATGCTGGGCATTGTTGCATACCCCGCTCGCCATTCTCCGTAACAGCACACTACCCGGACAATGGGTGGGGTAGTCATGCTGTCGGCATGTTGAACCAGTTTCTGGACGAACTGCTTCTTGCCTGACTTGGACTCGTATCCCCTGGAGTTAAACGGTTCGATAGAGGACTGATAAGGCACTATAGGCAGATGGACTGTCGAAGCTGTAATACAACGTGTCCAACACCTCCCTGCTCTTTATGGTAGCAGATGATGAATTACAAGCGTCTGGTCCGTCATTCATAATTCAGCCGTCGTCCATTAGAGAATATCCGCGTCCATAATCCAAAGACCTATCCCATATTCCATATAACAGGATTAGCACCAAATTCAAAAAGACAATCATGGACCCCGGCTCTATCGTTTATTTATAACGGATATATTACAAGCGTCTGGTCCGTCATTCATAATTCATATATCTTAGGCCGTGGTCGGAGTTTCTTTCTGATTTTTGTCTTTGGCTTCTGCCGGCACATCGCCCAGGGTAAGTGGCCAGTCCAAATCGTCTGATGACCGCGGACCATAAAACAGGGTGAAGGGTAAAGTGCACTGCACCCCCATCTAGCTGAACCAATTGAGCAAACAAAGTTGCCGCCTCGGACGTATACATCGTGACACAAGTGGAGGAGGCGGCCGTCCAGTTCACCAGACAACACCCGTTTGAATTTGGTCCAACCCTCCCGGGATAGACGAATGTGAGGCTCTCGCGGTTGTGTAGGGTCCACATTCACAGATGTCTCCCTCCTCCATGATATCGACCTTATCAGCATAGACGTACGAGAAGACCTCGGGGGTCCAGCTGAGAAATGCTCGTAGTATATGCTTCGTCATGGTCAATACGTGCATGTAAAGATGTGACTCTCTCCCTCGTATTTATAGTCCATGAAATGAGATCAAAGGATCGGGTGTTCGATCATTTTAGTCACGTAAAACATTCCAAAGGATCCAAAATCTCTAGTTTGGCCAATGCCGTCTCAAGGGACGCACGATCCGTAATAGTGAAGGTCTGGTCGTACACGAGGGTATTGTGACTGGGGTTAAAGTACCAGAGCTGGTCCGTTTCCTTATGCCATAATAAATAGCCGAATATTTCACTTGAAAGCCGTGGCTTGTCCTCAAAAATGGTATAGGCGTAGTGAGGAAGGCTGGTGTTAGCATCTAAACGGAAATTGCACAGGTCCAATATAGGGCGATGACGATGAAAACAGTGCCGGATGGTAGGCCAATGGCGAGTGAGATTGAGTGAGTGTAGGGTTTAACGTCGTTTTCAACCTTGTTTCAGTCATATCACGACGGTGCCTACATGTGCCAGGACACGAGAGTGCTCACAGTTCCTATTACCCTGGACACTGGCCAATGGCGTTGGTACATCGCACACACAGCCTCTTGTATCGGTAACACTTTCGTGGCCCTCCTGTTCAGTGGGGACTGGAATCCTGGCGAGCGGTGAGGGGGACCATTCACTTCGCATGGTTTAAGATCAGTGAGTACAGACGTGAAAAAATCGGTTCTATTTATTAGCCTCGGTGCATCATAGGATAGCAACATGAAAAGAGAATTTTCATATTATCCGAGAATAGCTGGCGCCGTGGTCGAAGTTCCTTTCTGGATGCTTTCACTTGGCCGTACCAGCCTCCGTTGTATCGATGCATGCGATTGTCACTATGGCGTCGTCGTCCTGCGACGGTGGAATACGGGTGTTAAGTTTCGCCAGGACATCTTTGTACTTCACGGAGGGGAGAACCGGAGTCCCTCACATCTTCCTCCTTGACACGGTTGATAATTTGCTCATTTGGCTCGACCAGTGCGTCCTCAATAGCACGAGACCGGGCCAACTGGACGGCTGATCGTCCGGTGTAAACAACCGGTTCACAATAGGCACCGCTTTCCCAAAGGCCGTCCATAGATCAGGGTCTGAGCTAAAGCTTCGGTTGGGGCCCTGGTAATGCCCCATGCGTGCGAAGCGTGGTCCACGATGTACGTACAGGGCACTCTCCACATGGATGAGGTCACCATCGAGCTCACCGTTCAACACCGGTTTAAATTTGGTCCAGCCGTCACGGTGTGGCGTAACCTTTTTCGATGTGGACTTAGGGCCCGACAAGCAAAAATCCCTGTCTGCTACGATGGTGAATTTATCCTCATAGACGTGTAACCCCACCTCGGGTGTAAGAGGAAGGAGCGCTCATAGGACTGACGACATGATGCGTGATGAATGACCCAAACCGTCACTGACCCTCATATTTATAGTGCATTGGTTCGTCCGGTTGCGCATGACCAGCCCTTTTTGCTCACCTCACAACATCATAGGGGCGGAAGCTATGGTCCAAGCTACTCATTTGGTGAAATCCCTATGTCTCTGGCTCCATTGTGGTGCATTCCACACCTAAATTATGTGCGGTTAAAAACAGGCATGGGTTTGGCTCTTCGGCCATAAAAAAATCGTCAATAAAGACCCTGTAAAAGTATATATTTTCTAAATGGGCATACTCGTGCCATTATTCCCGGAGACAAGTGAGCTATATAAATTGAAATGGGAAGACGCGTAATCATCCTTAAACCTCCTTCAACTTTTCTAGAAAACTCCATAAAATGTATGAAAATGTGTCAATTTTCAGCCCACCACCCAAAGAAAACGTATCAAATGATTTTCTTTTTATGCATGTGAAATTATTCCCCGTGCAACTGGCATTTTAAAAAGGCGAAAAAACGGGGTCGACCTACTCGTTTTTTTTTTGTGTAAAATTTTATCGCCATAAAGAAATCATCATTTCGCGCCCTGAAAGAATGCGAATTTTGACCTACCAAATATTCACTTCCCGGCAAGATTGACACTGTAGTGGCGCGTTACAGTAGGCCCGGTCAGCCAGCAAATGTTATATGCCCGTTTGGAGGAATGGTTACGTCCAACAGCATGTTATTATAGATATCAGTTAGTATAAATGGAAGAAGAATTATCATGATGTCAAAAACGGGCGGCCTTCCTTATTATGAAATTAGGGAGGGGCCACTTTGTGCGAAACCGTGACAAGTGTGGACTGTACCCTTGGTTCTCCAAACAGGGTCCCACTTCCGGTTGCGCATGCGCACCCCTTTGGTCGCATTTAGTGGCAGATAACTCTTGCTGGGCCTGAACGTCACGTTCCAAAAAGAACCCCTATTGACCTAATGACCTGTTCAAATTTGCATGACCTTGTAACGTCACATAAAGGGCACGTATATCCCATTGACCTCTTTAAAAGAGGATTTAAACTCATATTGACCTTTGTGACGTCATAACTCCGCTGCTGACCCTCTTATTCGTGCCAGGTTCCAAAAGGGGACGTGGACGCCTCTTGTTGACCCTCTGAAAGGGAATCTTTGCGCGTATTGACATTTGCAATTTGCATATCACCTTTGTGACGTCACTCCCGTGATCGGAAGTGACCTATGATCTCTGCGCATTCCCATTAGGAGCAAGGATAGACCAGCTCGACCCAAACGTCCACTGTAATGCCGTCTTCCAATATTCTCTGTCTGCATATGCGCAGATGGTCGGTATTTCCACTACACATCCATCCCCCGCGCGTGATTCAACATGACACCCCACACGACCCAATTGGACCAATATTGGTCCATCTCGACCCTAAAACGTCCATTCCAATGTCCTTTTTCTATTGCGCATGCGCAGAATGACGTGATTTTCACGACAGACTCATCCAGTCGGACGTTCTCCCAAGAGTGCTTCACTACGACACCTCACACGACCCGAACGGACCAATATTGGTCCATCTCTCC
The DNA here is from genome assembly GCA_036873755.1 of Hanleya hanleyi. Lineage (NCBI taxonomy): Eukaryota > Metazoa > Mollusca > Polyplacophora > Lepidopleurida > Hanleyidae > Hanleya > Hanleya hanleyi. Next base: position 11,884 of record JAVTVY010005712.1, read on the forward strand.
CCAAAACGTCCATTCCAATGCCCCCTTTCCATTGCGTATGCATAGATGGATGTGACGGCATTTCCACGACACACCGGACCAATATTGGTCCATCTCGACCCTAAAACGTCCATTCCAATGTCCTTTTTCTATTGCGCATGCGCAGAATGACGTGATTTTCACGACAGACTCACCCAGTCGGACGTTCTTCCAAGAGTGCTTCACTATGACACCTCCCACGGCCCATTTGGACCAATAGTGGTCCATCTCGTCCCCAAAACGTCCACCAGATCTGCCTATGCACTACGCATGCGAAGTCACAACTTTCCAGCGAAAGTCAACCCATGGCCTCGAGCCCCCTCCCATCGTATTCTACAGCGTGAGATAGAGAAAAAAAGGTGCCACACCCCATACCGTACCGCAATTGTACATGGGTGAGTTGCCCATATGACAACCCTCGAGGCCCATTCGGACCAATGCTGGTCCATATCCCCGCCAAAACTTCCATTCCAATGCCCCTTTTCGACTGCGCATGCGCCTATGGACGATATTTTCACGACCCACCCGTTCACTAGGAAGCTCCTCCACAAGTGCTTCACCATGACACCTCCCACGGCTCATTCGGACCGATATTGGTCCATCTTTCCCCCCAGAACTTCCATTCCAATGTCCTTTTCCCACAATTCCCTGTCTGTGCATGCGTAGATGGACGGCATTTCCACGACCCACCCGTTCAGTAGGATGTTTCTCCACGAGTGCTTCACCAAGACACCTCCCACGGCCCATTCGGACCGATATTGGTCCATCTCTCCTGCCAAAACGTCCATTTCGATGTCCTTTTCCCGCAATTCTTTGTCTGCGCATGCACAGATGGACGGCATTTATACGACCAACCCATCCAGTCGGATGCTTCTCCACGTGTACTTCACTATGACATCTCCCACGGCCCATTCCGACTAATATTGGTCCACCTCGACCCCAAAACGTCCATTTCAAGGTCCTTTCACCACAATTCCCTGTCTGTGCATGCGCAGATGGACGGCATTTCCACGACCCAACCTCTCAGTCGGATATTCCTCCACGAGTGGTTCAATATGACACCTCCCACGGCCCATTCGGACCAATAGTGCTTCACCTCGACCCCAAAACTTCCCCCACATGTACTACGCATGCGCAGTCAAAACTTTTCAGCCAAAGTCAATCCATGGCCACGGGACCCCTGCCATCGTCTTCTACATGGTGAGTCTGAAAAAAGGTGCCGCACTCCATACCGCAAATGTCCATATGTGGGTTCCCCATTGGGCCTACACCACAGACGTATATAGGTTTGCCCTCTTTGCCTTGCATGGTCTCACTGGTGATGCAATGGATAACGTGCTCGCCTTTGGAGCGTGCAGTGCGGATTCGACTCCCGCTAGGGCCAGGGGGATCCCCCTTCTCTCGCTGTATGGCTATCCATGGGGATAATAAACTAGAGGCTATAGCCTGGACGGGGCACGATTGAACTCGAAGGTCAATTACTCTCCGGATATTACCGGAGATTCCCAGACATTGCCGAACATTCCCGGAGATTCAAGCGAAGCGACAACCCGCGTGTTTGAAGTCTCGTTGACATGGGACTACTTTCTGTCCGCGGACGCTTATCCGCGGTACCAGAAGTGACGGCATCACCGCCGGACATGACCGCATCACCGCGGAGGAATACACCGCGGGGTCACTTCATGTCAGGAGGCCGGAAGTGCACTCAATGAGTTTTACCGAAACTATAGTGAAGTTGACCTGTGACGTCATAAAGGTTAAAGGTCAAGTGGCCTCCAGATCAACTTTCTATACTACTACAGATTAGCGCCAAGTAAATGATAATGTGTTACTTTAATGTTTGTGTGAGACAAGTGTGTATTTTTCAGCTTGGATGGTCTCCAGTCCATCAGAATTAGGCTTTTCTTTACGACCTCGACCCCCCAATCAACATAATTAATCAATTAACAACGGTAACGAGCCCCTGTGTTATATACTAGCGTTATACATAACCGAAATATATGGTAACTCCATGTGCACAACTATTCATATTGGTATTTGACTATGGGGCTTAGTAATGAGTTAAATTGGTGGAAATCGATTAATTACTTGAACTGATAATTCAATTAGGTATAATTATCGACACTTACACGCACTGTAATAATAATTGACTGTGATTTAGAAACGAATTAAACGTAAGTTTATTAATTGCACGAACTGACAAATTAAGGAAAGAGGGTGGGGAAGGGTGAGAGTGATCAGGCTTATGAGAAATGAATCTAGTTTAACAAAGTATCGCGTGCTCGCATTCCTGTGTAAAAAAAATGATATATAATTTAGAAATAGAAGCAACGATATTTTGCCGGATGGAAAGCTGAAATACGAGGTGTAAAGCCTTCTGGACATCTTTCAACTTTCAATTTAGCAATATGGATCGCTGAATTGTCAACATGGTTCAGTGTTACGGCTATGTATTAATAGACACTTAATCAGCTTCTGATGGGAACAATAGCCAGTACTGAACCGCCCAGACCTGCAAACAGAAATAAGGGTATACCAGATCGCACATGTCTGTGGAATAAAATAACAAAGAATTTGAACGTTAATGGGCGAAAGAGTTTACAGCGCGTTGGAAACCTGTTACATAACTGTAACCATGGACTCCTCTACCACCGTATAAGTACAGGGTCCAACAGTAAACAACTCACACAGCACCGAGAGTTTCTCCTCCGATCATCTCAATATACCTGAGAATATCTGAATCAACCACCTGACATCATGGACGGAGAACTCGATCTCGTTAATCGTGACCCTAATGATATCAACGCATATATACAGGTATGTACGACCAAATTGTATACGTGCAAATACTAATGTAAAATGTCATATTTTTGTTGTCTAACTGCAATGAATCCAAAAAAAGGACGCTTCAAACTCTGCAAATTATACCCTTCTTGAAGACTATACTGAAATATTATTATCAAAAGAAACTGATCAAAATGTGCTTCCTGACCTATTTTCGGTGTTTTTGATGCATTTTTGAGGCATTTCTAGGGAGGATTTTCCCTTGTCGAAAAAATATGAAACCTCAAACCAAAGTTATATTCCAACACAGTATATTAGGTTTGATTAAATGAAAGAACCAGGAATTAATTTGAACTGAGGTGTCATATTTTTGTTACAAGAGGAAATCTCCCGTAGAAATAGGCCAGGGAGCACACTCCATTCTAATACAACTGAACATCGTAATTATTTCGAAGCTGATGTAAATAAGACGCCGACGTGTTCTGGGAGAGTTTAAGATTGAATTCACGTGTTAAGGTTGTGGACACTTATGTTGGAGTTCAGAATGCTAGCTATTGTTCAAACTTTGAATGCGTGTGTTAATAATGCATTCTGCATTTGAATACCTGCGTTAATGGTTTGAATGTTAAATTTAAAAATTGAACATGGAAGTTAACAGTTCGAACACAATTACGCGTTCAATAAGAGTTACAATTTAGGCGTTCAATAAGTGTTCTGAAATTGAACACCCCAGTTTACAGTGTACGTACTCTTCAAAAAAAAAAAAAAAAAAATTGCGGTAATTGCATTAATTTTTCAGTCACACCCAAAGGAATTTTCCCCATATAAACGTCACATATATCTTTTCACGTTCAGACAATACACTTCCAGCCCAGGGATTTATTATTACCTGATGTTTCCCCCTGAAGATCTCCGGTATATGAACCAGGGTAGAGAGAGGACAAAGCCTGAACGGAAGCATACACTCCTAAAATGAAAGTGTTGTATTTACCACTGTAAATGTCCGAGGAGTGACAACATTATACAAAGTGTTATATTTGTAACATTCTCGGAAACTGATGACAAAAGTGTTATATCCAAAATTATATTGCTGTATCAGGAGCAATAAAAAACTTTACAATGCTGAATTTAACAATTGTAAAGTGCTCTCTAAAATAATTAGATTGAAATTCAATCTATCAGATTGAAATTAGTGACCAATCTATTGTCGGATTGAAAATATTCAATCTAATAGATTGAAAACGATAAAATGAATCTGTTTTTGACAGAAAATTTAATCTAATAGATTGAAATTTTCAATCTAATAGATGGAATATTCAATTGAATAGATTGGTCACTAATTTCAATCTGATAGATTGAATTTTCAATCTAATTATTTTAGAGAGTGTTGTATTGCTCCTGGTACAGCACCTTAATGCTGGATTTAACATTTTCTTTCGAACGCTTTCTGAGAGTGTTACAAATATAACACTTTATATACGGTAATGTCACTCCTCGGACATTTATAATGTTGCTAACTACAACACTTTCATTTTGAGAGTGAATAAATACACAACTTCTGATAGAGCATAATTCCATCATTAATTTGCTTGTGGTTTCATTTTCATATTTTTGGTATAAACTCTGCCGGTCCAGTCATTGCTGAAGACTAATGCTAATTTTTATGAATCTAATAATCTTCGGATATCAATTGTATGCTCATTTATGTTGTATATATTCTTTTTCCGCAGGTTGGATTCGAGGATGTTTTGGCCGAGCCCGAAGGTGTCCGAAGCATGGGCTGTGTCTGGAAAATATCCTACAAATGTTTCACCCTGTGGAAACTCCTCTGTTACAATATCGCCACATTTTTTTGTGGTATATGTTACGCCATGTACTGGGGATGTGCCTTTGCTGAAGTCGCCTTTAATCACATCTGGATTATAACGCCATTCATCAAGATGCTGGAGATCAACTGCGGGCCTATCAAGAAGATTTTCAAACTATGTTTGAGCTGCTGTTTGGATCCCATCTGTGAATCTTGCGGTCAGCTCTTCCATAATTTCAGGAAAGATTAAATTGAGCAAACTGAACAGACACTGCAAACAATGGATTATCTCAAACAAACTTCAACCACTGTTGATAGATTCACATTCCCTTATTATTTCGTCGAGCGTAAGACGCGTTCTTGTCGACTTTCTGCTTGATTGTATTATATATCCAATGTCGCCTGTCGAGCACATTTTTATGAAAATATCGTTTTCTTTAAGAGACTTTCGATGTACCGACAGAACACTTTCAAGAATTTACCGTCACAATCAAACATCGTCGTATGTTTGGCGCTGGACAACAAACTGTAAACCAGAAAATATGGTGTGAAATTGTATATACTGTATAATTTATACACTTGATTAAATAAACTGATGATTATATTGTAATATTTGTCTTGTTTCCTGTTGTCCTCCGATTCTCTATGATACAATGACGTCACTGGGGAATTTTTCCCCCTCTGCATGAGAAGCCTAATTTTAACACAGAATTAGTAATAAAAAAAAACTTCGAAAAAGGCTAGTTCAGCTCTGATTTTAACACATAACTTGAACGGATGTACTATTTTTTACTTCGCCAAGTTGTAGAAATTTATCTCAAGTATGAGAGAAGATTTTAGGAAAAACCTGTAACGCTCCATTGAGGCCTAGGTTAAAAATCCCTCAGTTGCGCGGGTGGCGATCACGGCACTGTTACTTCCGTTGTGTCGCTTTGTCCTATGTGTGTAAGTCTATATGCTTTCAAGTTATACATGTAACCAATTATTTTCCACCGCGCATGCATAGAACCAGTATGGATTTTATAACCAGTGACCGAGATACCACGAGTCCAGCATGGACATTACTTTTCGTTGGTTTTATAGCCAGTGACTGAAACCTTTGGACATAAAATAAATAGGGTTTCTTTTTGCTCATGGGTAAGTTATGACCAAAGTTTGATACCAATTCATAACCAGGAACTGGGGATAACCGGTACACAACATCATGGACAAACTGACGGACGATCAAACAGTCAGTAAACCCAACAGGCTTCTTCTTTGCCCAGAGTTTAAGGGATATCTATGGTGTTCTATTTGGGCCAAGTTTGCGTCGCGTGGCGACTTTTAGAAACTCGCCACTCGCCACGCGCCGTGGACCTCTCCGGCGCGCGGCGACTGGCGACTTTCTGCTATCTCTTAACCTGCAAAAACTCGCCAGTCGCCACCCGCCGTCAAACACGGCGAGTTTCGCTCTATCTCTTAACCTGGAAAAACTCGCCGCGCGCCACTCGCCGGATGAACCACGGCGCACGGCGACTGGCGACTTTGACCGCATTGCCACTGCCACGCGCCGTGGACATCTCCGGCGCGCGGCGACTGGCGAGTTTTTGCAGGTTAAGAGATAGCAGAAAGTCGCCAGTCGCCGCGCGCCGGAGAGGTCCACAGCGCGTGGCGAGTGGCGAGTTTCTAAAAGCCGCCACGCGACGCAAACTTGGCCCAAATAGAACACCATAGATATCTCCAATGTGGTCACAATCCACATCCATGAACTGGAGTTAATTTAATCTGGACATAATTTAGGAGGATTTCCTGATTATTATTTTTTTTTTCACAGTAATAGTTTGTGTGGTTCGGACCGGAAGTGACGTCAGAGTGTGCAGGCGCAGTTAATGCGTTCTAGCCAAAGATGGCAGTTTAGGTGCGCGCAGGGGAGTTTGTTTGATTTAGGGGCTATTCTGTGCCCCAATGGGCCACACAGTGTGTTATCCTAAATCGCTCGTGGTGTAGACCGGAAATGGGGAATTGGCGGTCATGATGCGCACTCTGGGAGTAGTGGAGAAAGCGCAATTTCGGGAGAACAGAACAGTATTGAGAAGAATAACGTCAACTGTAGTAGAGAAAGCGCAGATATGTTCGAGTATGACTAGGCGCTTACACCCCTATAAATTAGTCCATATGGGTAACTAGTGGCATGTGGATATTCCAGAATGTGTTTTTGGAAGAACATCATGGGTCTATCTACCCTGGTGGAGTTACTTCTCTTGTAGAGTACAGGCCATTGAATTTATGATGCATGTCAAAATTAAACATTTATAATCAATATTACTATTTATTATCAAATCAAACCTGCTATTGCTATGCCTATATCTTCCGTAGGAGATTCCATTTGCAGAATAAAAGTTATCTCCCCTTAGGGAGCTCAGTCGGGTTACTCTGCTCCATGTGCTCACATGAAACCTCCTCTTTCTTACTACTGCAGCCTGTAGTATGTGTCTATTCAAGGCCGTATAGTGAGGGATAGGATGGGTGGACAATCAAAGCAATAGCAGGTTTGATTTGATAATAAATAGTAACATTGATTATAAATGTTTAATATTTATTGCTCAAATCTTCACCTGCTATTGCTATGCCACACTACCAACAGATGGAGGTAGGGACCTCGGCCTTGTTGTAGTTCTTGTAGTTTAGCAGAGTAACCGCTGAGATGATCACGGACGTGGCACACTGAATACTCAACAGGGGGAACCCGGGTCGGAGACGCTGTGGGTACTCATGGAGTAAATCAGTAACAGATTTTGAATGTGGCCACTAATTACTTGTCCTTTGAAACCGTGATCGTGGATGTGGCGCACAATATTACCCGACGAGAGAACCCGGGCCGGCGGCGCTGTGGGTACTCGTGTGGTAAGCAATGTAAAACGGAAAGAAGGGTCATGTACATACCAGGCAACTTCGAATACAAGGTGACCATCTTATACCACTTTTAGTCTTAATTGCCGTCTTACGCCAACTCTCTGTACTTTAACCTTGATACTGACACAAATATACCTAAAAGCAAATACTCACCGATGTGTCAGGTCTTGTAAGATGTCTTGTGAGTTGACTGCTGGCTAGCTGCTGTGAATAGCTGCGATGATGCTGTAAGTTGGCCGACTGGCTGCCTTGCTGCGATGATCGGTGTTACTCCCCCCCCCCCTCCTTGTTTGGAAAAGCTACTGGACCACATACTGGGCAGCCACCAGGGTCCCAAGTATGGTCACTCTGTCTGATTGTACTGACATGTCTTTCAGATAGAAGTCGGTAAAAGTTGAATTGGCAATCCAAGCACAGGATTGAACAATGTCATCCAAGGATAAGTTCTTCCATAAAGGCCATGATGTAGCGCTATGGCACGAATTTCATGGGAAGAAGCAGAGGCCAGAAGTGGGGGAGCGTCAAGGGCGAGTTGATATGTCCACTTAATGATCTTCTTCAATCAAGAAGCCACAGTATTCTTGATGACGTCACGAACCGCAGCTGGCTGAAGAGACAGAAATAATAGTCGACGAAATCCCCGACCAGGGTCGGTACGAGTGAGGTAGTGACGTATAGCCCGTACGGGACATAACAGGATGTCGTCATCAAAGCCACGAACAAAGTCTGCTAATGCAGGGATAGAGTACAAACGTTGAGCACAAGGGCCTTGGCGCACAGCCTCATTTTTGGCGATGAACTCTGGAACGGGACGGAAAGAGATGCGAGACCAATCTGCCGTCCAGGTCAACGACTTTCTCTCCAAGGCGTGAAGCCTGGATACTCTAGAAGCCAAAGCGAAGGCCGACAGGAAAGCAGTCTTGTAGGAAACAGCTTTAATAGAGGCTGACTGTAGAGGTTCGAAAGGTGGACGAAGAACCACTCCAATATCCCACTTCGGTAACAGTTGTCGAGTACGGCGAGACTGTAATGCGAAGGCACGTAGGAGAGCAGAGATGTTGTCATTCAGACTAATGTCGATGCCGGTCGAAAGACGTAAAACCCTAGCCAAAGCTGACCGGTACCCCTCAATGGTGCTGATTTGAAACCTCTTATCTCGATGTAGGTGAAGGAGGAAGTCAGCTACTAAGGAAAGAGAGGCAGTGTCGGGATCGGTGTCACGTTGTCACCAGGAGACGAAATAAGCCCATTTAGATTGATAGAGCTGGCTGAAGCCATCGTCTCTGCAACTTCTGCTGAAAACCCTTGGTCTGTGAGTGCACCCTGGATAGTCTGCAGACGTGTAAGTTGAGCCACCGGGGATTGCGATGGATTGTCCCGTGAGGTTGACGCAACAGGCTGGGCCAAACTGGTAGACGGCGTGGTGGGGTGGTGAGAAGAGGAACCAGAGCCGGAAACCACGGACGACGAGGCCACCACGGGACAACGAGCAGGATGACGCAGTCGTGCTGAGCAATCTTTTGTAGAACGTCCTGAAGCAGGGCAATGGGAGGGTAGGCGTATGCAAGGAAGTTGTCCCAGCTGATCGATAGAGCATCGATGGCGAAGGTTCGAGGGTCCAGAATCGGGCTGACGAAGAGGGAGAGCTGTGCATCGTTCCCCGTCGCAAACAGGTCGAACAAGGAGGACTCCCAGATGCTGATGATGCGTTGGAAGACCTCCGGATGAAGCTGCCATTCGGTTTGAAGAACGGTGTCGGGACGAGAAAGGCGATCCGCTAAGACATTGAGCCGACCAGGAACATGGCGAGCGTTGAGATGGCAGTGATGTATTGAAGCCCAGTCAAAGAGATCCCACACCAGACGAAATGTTGAGTAGGATCGGGTGGTACCCATCTTGTTGATGTGAGCAATGACAGCAGAGTTGTCCGTTGCGATGAGAAGGGACGAATTCACGAGAAGACAACTCCAGTGCTGAACAGCTAGGATGACTGCATTCATCTCCAGAAGGTTGATATGAAGTCTGGCATCCGACATCGACCATCTGCAGGACACCACTAGGTCGTCTAGATGGGCTACCCAACCTGTCTCGGAAGCATCGGTGTAGAGATGGTAATCTTAAGTCGGAGGTTGGAAGGGAAGTCCCCGCACGACATTGTGACGGGACTGCCACCAAATCAGATGTGGATGTAGAGACGTCAACACCGGCACTACAGGATTGAGGGATGACATCTGAAGATAAGAAAGAACATAGTACTGCAGCGATCGAACTTGGAGACGTCCGTAATGAGTAAGGTTCTGTGTGGATGTGAATAGCCATTGAAGACTTTGCCAAAGATGAAGGGGCTGAGAGGTTGAGGACAAAAACTTTAGTACCAACGCCTGAAGTTTGGTCCAACGGTCTTCCGGGGGCGTACCAGTTGATGGAGTATTTCGAAGACTGCCCCAATGTAACGACGAAGTTGTGCTGGTACCAACTCTGACTTCTGAGGGTGAGGAATGAACCCGAAATGTAAAAGAATGAGCAGAGTGAACCGGATCTGAGCGTTGAGAAGAGACTTGTCCGCCGCCCAAATGAGGATGTCGTCTATGTATACCTCGATGTGAATGCCCCATAGATGGAGAAACGCCATGACTGGAGAAGTGATGCGGGTGAAAAGCCATGGGGCGATGTTGACTCCGAACGGGAAAACTTGCCACTCGAATCGTCGACCGTCGATGATAAAGCGTAGAAACGACGATGGCGAGGATGAATGGATATATGGAGATATGCGTCTTGCAAATCGACGGAGGCCAACCAATCCCGGTGTTGTATGGGGGCCCGGATCGATGAAACTGACGTCATCTTGAAATGAGGAGGTGGTGACAGGTGAAGTTTTTTGAGCCGTCTGAGGTCGATGATCATACGCATTTGATCGGAATCCTTCTTCGGAACTAGGAAGACATGACTGTAGAAACCGGCCTGAGGCAACTCTCTGATCGCACCCTTGGAAATGAGCGTGGAGACAGATGAAAGAAGCCTCTGAACGTGTCCTGAGGGAACTGGCAGAAGTGAAGGACGAGGTCGGGAGATGAGTCTGGGCTGGGAATGGAAGTCGAAGAGGAATCCATTTTTTAATGTCTTGAGAACCCAGACGTCGTCTGTAATGAGCTGCCAATTCTCCCAGAAGTGCTGCAAACGGCCGCCGACACGATGACTGAAAGGACGGAAGGCGGGCGATGGAGTGTAGATAGTCACTTGTTGGAAGCACCTCTCCCTCTGAAAGATCTCCCACGCTTGGCGCGTCGACCACGGGAACGTGAAGGCTTGTCGAAGGGACGAAAATTACCAGGGGGAAAACCTCTCGCTGGGTAGTCCTGTGAGCTTGATTCCGATTCCATCTCCGATCAAACGAAGACGAGGCAAAAGCTGGACGCCGAGACGCTGCAGAAAGGAGTCTAGAAGTCCTCTCCTCGCGATTACCAGGCATAACAGACTCAATTGCGTTGTTGAACACGAATTTAGAAGCCAAAGGCTGGTGCAACATTTGGGTTCTAGCAAAAACCGGAACTTCGGGCTTAGTGTCGCGAAGCAATGCTTTGCGTTGAGCATGAAGAATCGAAACATAAGAATAGGAGCCTGCCTCGATGACATGATGATTAGACTTGTTGAGTGTATCAAGAAACCCCCGTAGGCAGATGAGGTGACCAGAAGACAACAGAGCCGATCCATTAGACTGACGGATGGCAAGATCGAATGTAAGACGAGTTGTGGCGAACAGAAACCAGTCCGTGTACGATGTAATACGCTGAATGGCAAGCAACATCTCCTGAAGATTATCCACTACCTTGGTGGAAAAACTAAGGGAAGACGATTTAGAAGTCTTCAATACTTGATCCTAATCACGATCACGTATAGGAGGTTTGTCTGGAAAAACGCCATCGTGGAGTTGGTAAAACGAAAAGGTAGGTTTCTTAAACTTGTTGTCGTCACCAAGTTGACGATCGAAGACGATACAACTGGACGCCCAAGCCGGAGACGATGGACAAGTAGAAGATGTCGCCGGAGGAGGCCGCTGTCACACACTTAAGACCAGAACGAGAAGAAGAGACAGCAGTAGTAGTAGGCTCAGGCATCTCAGGAACGAGAGCCAAAAGAGCCGCCATCTTGTCTTCAAACGATAACGAAGACGCATCTACAGATTTGACAGTAGAAGACGAAGAATCCCGACTAGAAGTAGAAGACGTCAAAGACGAGCGACGCTCAGGTGAAAACTCTTCGGGGCCTCGATGAGAAACAGACAACAAACGATCAAGAGGATGACCTCGAGATGGTGACCGGGAACGCCGATCTTGACGACCTCGATATGGAGATGTAAGAGAACGACGTGTCGAAAACGAGAACGGGAACGGCGTTGTGGCGTACGGGAACGACGTACAGGTGTATGAGAACGGCGTAACGGCGTACGAGAACGGCGTTGTGGCGTACGGGAACGACGTACAGGTGTATGAGAACGACGTAACGGCGCACGGGAAAGGCGTTGTGGTGTATAGGAACGCCGTAATGGCGAACGAGAACGGCGTTGCGGAGAACGGGAACGGCTTAGTGATGTACGAGAACGTCGAAGAGGTGAACGGGAACGACGTTGTGGCGTACGAGAACGGCGTTGTAAGAAATCAACTGAGGTTGAAACCGTAGGTTGATGTAAAGTCGAAGCCCGAAGTATCGCAGTCGAATGTGAACGAGGGTACGACGAAGACATGGACTTAAACGGCAGAGGTGCAGCCGTAGTCCGCGGAGCTGTTTTGGACGAAACAGACGTAGAAGAAAACCGAGATTTAAATCGCAGAGGCGAAGTCAAAACCCGTTGATGCTTTTTCATTTTCGTAGTACTAGACTGTGAAAGGACATCAGACAACAGATTGGGTGAAGCCGAAACCCGCGAGGGGGAAGTCTTTTGTTCGCCGATAACAAAAGGTCGCTCAGTGAAAGCCGCTCGCCGCTTGGAGACAGGATCCTTTGTTGTCCCAGACAGCGAGACGGACTTGGACTTCGTCCCCAAGCCGTCAGACGAGACAGCGAGACGGACTTGGACTTAGTCCCCAAGCCGTCAGACGAGACAGCGAGACGGACTTGGACTTAGTCCCCAAGCCGTCAGACGAGTTCTTATCACCACGACAAGGTATGTCTGGAGAGTTGTCAATTTCCACTTGTTTGACTATACCACTAGGGGGAAATCTAATAGACGATGAAAGTGACATGGTAGGACTGAGAAGATGGGACACTTCCAAACGCGAGCCAGGAAGATGTTCGTTGAATTTAAAGTCACCGATGAGAGCAATTTCTGATTGATGTCTCTCGTCAGTAGATAAGTTGAGATCCTCCGAAGATCGTAAAAGGAATGCACGTTTAGCCTGGGCATAATTTCGCCAGGTAGCGTCGTCCCAATTCAAACATTCCAGACAGGTGGCCTGCCAATAACAAAGATGTCCTTAATTTGCACGAGAAGCAGGTCGAATGGGAATCCAAAACAGACCATGAATGCCGACAAGAACGGCAACGTTTAGAATTTTCAGGGACTGTACGATCAGACATTGTGCCAAAATAATCTGCTAGTAGTTAGCTTCAGAAAATAACCCTAGGTTACGTCTAAAACTAGATTTTAACAGGAACTCTTTTCAAAGACATCTACACGCTGGCAGATGCAGGAAGAAAGAGGAAGTATTCATGTGGGCACATGCGCAGAGTAACACGACTGAGCTCCCTAAGGGGAGATAACTTTTATTCTGCAATCGGATCTCTTAAGGAGGATATAGGCATAGCAATAGCAGGTGTAGATTTGAGCAATAAATTGTTATATTCATGTTCACCAAACTAGAATTACTGTTCCAGCTGATTCGAAGAAGTAAATTTCCATTTCGTGACAAAAAATCTTATTTTGAGATGCAAAAATGTAACGAAGCTGCACATCTGAAAACCCTCGGCTCTGGGAACCAGCCATTCATTATGTAGTTAATTTGAACAATACTGTACTTTGAAGACGTCAGGAACACCAAGCAGGCAAGTGACAAATTTACAGATTATCAAATATTTTGCAATTAAAAATGATCCCTAAGGTTTCCGTCCAATCGGACAAGCCGGCAGTCATTACCTGTCCCTTGATGTATCGATAATATATACCAAGCATCATACTGAACACTTGAACAGTATCAAAGGATATATAGATCATCAACGATTTAACATGAATTAAAAATGGCTGCCAAGGTTCCCATCCAATCAGAGAAAACAGTTCTGTCATTCATTTTTAGTCTCTTGATGTATTGATGATGTAAACAAAGTCTTGCATCAAACACTTGAGCAGTACCAGATGTATCGATTTTGCATAAATTAAGATGGCAATCAAGTTTTCCACTTAATCAGAGAAACTGGTTGTCATTAATTGAAAGTTTCTTGATGTATCAATGATTTATAGTTTCATATGAAGCACTAAAATGATATCAGATATAGATCATTAATAATTTTGCATAAATTAGAAATGGTCGCAAAGACGTCCGCTCAATCAGAGAAACGAGTTCTGTCATGAACACTTAACCCCACCGGGCCTGATGGGGGAGCCGAAATGCCCCCCCCCCTAAATCAAATTTTTTGCGCTATCTTTGGAACGACAAAAAATGGAGAACTGAAAGTCCTTGACTTCATAGTTTACACTGCCAAAAATACCCTAAAATTTTCTTGAAATAAGATAATTTTACTCAAAATAAGTTAAGTTTTAAGAAAATTTTTAGATTTTTTTTTCTTGTTTAAGTAAAATTTGGAGTGGGGTAAGTATATTTTACTTAAACAAGAAAAAGTTAAGAAATTTTCTTAAAACAAGATTTTTTAAAGAAAAATTCCTAATTTTTTCTTGTTGAAGTTTCCACTCAATTTTGTCCAGGTTCAATAGGGTTCACGAGCATCTGGATGTGCACGGCAGGTTTGGTGTGCCTGGGGTAAGTCGTTCTAAAGATATCTTGGTAACGAGAAAGCTGTGACGGATGGACAGACGTACATGATGACGACAATACCCATCGGCCAAATATTGGCCGAGGGGTAAAAACCTGTCCCCATGATTTCACCAACACCAATCTTATCAGTTCTTTGCCTATCCTGCAAGATCATTATACCCAAATTTCATGGAACTCAAACAAGTTTAGAAGATATCGGGTTACACAGGTTTACCTGCATTATTGTCTATAGCGCCACCTTTTGATGACCAAAACCCACGAAAAAGCAGGTGAAATGTAAAGCTCAAGGGAGATGGCACAAACGAGTTCAATGGGGAAAAAATTTAATCATGATAATGAGTAGTATACAAATAGACAGTACTAACACAACGTTATATGTAATACGTCACAAAATAGTGTTTTTGTTACTTAATATGTCATAATCCCTATTTTTTTACATAATATTTTTTGTTACTTAATAAGTAATAATCCCCGTTTTGCTACTTCATATGTAATGCTCCTTAAAATGGTGTATTGTCACTTAATATCTAATGCTCCTTGTGTTCATATGTATTAATCCCAGTGTTCATATGTAAGTTCTATTTATAGGGCAACACCTCAGTTCTATTTTTAGATTCTGGCATCATTGTTAATACACTTGTTGTATTGTTATTCCCTGTTTCTTTGTCTTTAATTCTTGACTGACTTGACTCCGCATCTAGGTAGAACAACGGTCTCCTCATAGACAAAGAGCGATGAGTCACGCTATTGATTGTCTTCATAGTTAAAATTTTATCTGCCCACAGTATTGGGAAAACCCTTGTTCTTTTGTTATTGCCTGCTCCTTTGTCTTTAGTTCTTGACAAACGTGCCCCCGCACCTATGCAGAACAATAGACTCCCCATAATCAAAGAGTGGTGAGTCATACTATTGTTAATACACCTGTCCCTTTGTTCTTCCTCGACAAGTACAGAATTGTCATAGTGACGTCACATCCGGTCACTTCACAGCCCCTCATTTTGGACAGTCATTTTTCCTAATGAATTTACTGTCTTTCTACTACTCGGGCCAAAGCAGAGATGGGACCGGTGGAACTAACCTGACCCTTGGACTTATAACTCTGTGGATATGAAATTCTTTGGACAACGGCAGTCTACTGTGCATCGGATCTCAGGATACTAACATATACATGCGCTTAACAATGAACTCAACTCGGGAACAAACAAATTGTTGTGATTTTCAATAGATATTTTTGTTTATATAAAATCATACATCAAAAGTACATCAACAACGCATGCATCTTGTTTAATGAACATGCAGCAAACACTATGACATTTAAATTATGAAATAATACTCTCTCTAATTGCAAATGATTGATGTGGCAATGCGTTAATGTTCCGGATGTTGGCCAAACCTTGGTTCAAGTCTGTTTGCCTTGGTCTAGGAGAGACTACTCTGCTGGGCTCACCTTGATACACGAAATACACCGAATAGTGGTGAGTGCTTCTGGGAAAGACGCAACGTGACTGACAATCAGTCTGTAAATTTTGCTCTTTATTTGTATCCCCTGAACTAAATTTAACAGCTATAACTGCCTGGTTCGACAAGTACAGACGCGTCTAAACAGAACAATAGACTCCCCATAAACAAAGAGCCATGAGTCATACTCTACATTGTCATCAATATCTAAATTGACGAAATTTGTATTTGCTCACAGTATTGGGAAAACCCCTGTATTGTTATTGCCTGTCCCTTTGTCTTTAGTTCTCGACAAGCATAGACGCGTCTAAGCAGAACAATAGACTCCCCATAAACAAAGAGCTATGAATCATGCTCTACATCGTTATCATAGCAGACTTGGATAAATTTGTATTTGCTCACAGTATTGGGAAAACCCAACTTCTATTGTTATTTGTTGACAGACATACCTACACCTGGCAGCAGACAATTACCTTCAATTAAACCCTAAACAGTCCTACCTGAGAATAATAGAACATTTGGTAATTATGGGGCGGACGTGAATGCAGCTGTAAGTGTTTGTGAAATACGAACAGAATCACCAACCTTCAATTTAAATGGCTAGAGTGATTGCTGTATTGCTGAAGTATGGCGGACTCGTCCGTATGCATTATGTGAGTGTTATTGAGGGAGTGATCTCAGATCTTGGACAAAATATCAGAATAAACTGCAATGACATATTCATGCAATCATTACGATCTTTTTGAAAACTTACAATTCTGTATTGTATATATCCACCATAGTTTTAAAGCGAATCATATACATGTATTATCATAACGCAATGCTAAAAGCTGTCCAATATTTTATGTGAATTCAAACGTGCATGGATCGGAGAATAGCATCCATTAACGCCTCATTGACCACTATATAATCTCCCCATGGAGTTAATGTACAGCGTCCTTTGTTAATGGGCCCTCTCTCTCTCGGCTTTAGAGGAACACTTTTCCATACCGGTCGTTCTCATCTTTCGTCTTGTGCATGGCACGTGCCATTATCAATTAACTCTAAGGGGCAATAGCATGCACTCCCTTTTGTGACCTCAAACCGATGGACCAAAGCTTTTGTCCGGTCAGTGGGTCTACGCGTGTCAGGCCTTTCTCCTGTTTTCATTGATATTATCGCAGTAGAAATCTTAATTGACGTTATTCAAATGTGTTTTGCCGCCATTCATATGAAAAATCGATCTTAACATTTTGGAGGCAGAAATTTGCTTGTTTAATCTATGTTTTCTACAAATTACTGATAATTGATTAGTGATATTAATATTTTTAATACTTATTAAGAAAATACGTGTTTCAAGCTATAGAAATATATGAAATATGCTAGTACTTCTAACGGTTTTGAAGATAAAAATTCATATTTTTACTCAAAATTTATTATTTTTGACACATTTACTACATAATTACGTTTCGAACTAGCACATCTTAAAATCCCAGTTCATTCTTTGATTCTTTTTAGCCCGTGCTCTCGCAGAGGTCCGCCCTTTGGCTATAATAGACGGAGTTATGTTGTTAATATTTATTCAATCCATTTTGTTCGTCATGATGGAAGGGGATTCTATGAGAAGGCGGGTGGCTATATTCAGAAGAATATTACGCAGAATTTTTGGCTGGGGTAGATTTGATGTTCCCCGACCCAACGATCACATGTGGGGGTGTTGTGTTTGTATGGAGAATAAGGTCACTGTAGTGATACAACCATGCAGGCATGTGCCCTTTTGTGCAACATGTCTGCATAACT
Organism: Hanleya hanleyi; assembly: GCA_036873755.1. NCBI lineage: Eukaryota > Metazoa > Mollusca > Polyplacophora > Lepidopleurida > Hanleyidae > Hanleya > Hanleya hanleyi. The sequence continues at coordinate 29,605 of JAVTVY010005712.1, forward strand.
TTGTACGAAACAATTTTCATCCGGCAAACAACAACAACACCCTTAGATGTCCAATATGTCGGGGTTATATTACTAAAGTTCAGAAAATATATATATTTAGATTTTAAAATCATTTATCTCAAGGCTCTTTATTAAGGGCCGCCGTTCAAACTTAAAAACAGAAACTCTATCTTTCCATAACCTCATGTTTGTGTGTTTTTATGATGTGTGTGTGTGTGTGTATGCTTGCGTGTACGCGTGTGTGTAGTTATTTGTGTGTGTGTGTGTTTATGACCGATGAGTAATTGAGTTAATGAATCACTTTATGTATGTGTAAGTATATGTAGTGTTTGTTAGTGATTATGTAAGTATGTGGAGTATTTATTTATTTTATTGAATAATTTAGTGACTGTATGGGTGCACTATCTCTGATATGTGATATAGCCACTAAATTCCTACACATACACAGACTCTTCACAATGGGGTAGCATGTTATATATTATTCACTACTTTCAATATCCTAATAAGCCCCAAACATAGTTATGGACGCATATATTATATGTAAATATGTGTGTAAACGTTATTTTTCATCATATGTCCTAGCTGTGCCACCCTAGTTTGTTTTCCGCCTCGCACGTCCTGGGTAAATTACACACAATAAACTCCTGCAATAATACAGATATAGAAAGTTTACCATACATATATCGACACTAAATTTCAACAAAACGTTATTTTTATATATGAAAATCAATATCATCATTTGAGGGAAATATTGTGATTGTTAGACTTTACCTTTTTACGAAATTCTGACAATTAAACGGTGATATTATTATTTTGCGGGTGAATGATTGTGTAAATCATTAAATGATTCTTTGAATCAGTGATTTTGTGATTGCATCAGTCATTTTGTAAATGATTTTGTGATTGAATCAGTGTTTTTGTGAATGATTCCCTCATTATGCGGATTATTGAATGAATGAATGATTCTTTGAATCAGTCATTGTCTAAATGATTTTTATGAATCTGTCATTATACGGGTGTATCATTGTTTAATTCATTGAATGATTCTTTGAATGAGTGATTTTGTGGAAGATTGAATGAATGAGTCATTGAATGCATTCAGCGAATGATTAAATGAATGATTGAATCCGTGAGTAATTGAGACAGAGATTGTCTAAACGGGTGTATCATTGTTTAATTCATTGAATGATTCTTTGAATCAGTCATTTTGTGGAAGATTGAATGAATGAGTCATTGAATGCATTCAGTGAATGATTAAATGAATGATTGAATCAGTGAGTCATGTGGGTGTATGATTGTTTAATTCATTGAATGATTCTTTGGATCAGTGATTTTGTGGAAGATTGAATGAATGAGTCATTGAATGCATTCAGTGAATGATTAAATGAATGATTGAATCAGTGAGTCATTGAGACAGTGATTGTCTAAACGATACATCGAATCAATGTGTGTGTGTGAATGATTAGCCACCAATCAGAGCGTAGCACTTCTATTGTCTAAAAATATCCACCAATCAGAGGACAGCTCTTCTATTGTCTAAAAATATCCACCAATCAGTAGACAGCTCTTCTATTGTCTAAAAATATCCACCAATCAGAGAACAGCTCTTCTATTGTCTAAATATATCCACCAATCAGAGGACAGCTCTTCTATTGTCTAAAAATAGTCACCAATCAGAGGCCAGCTCTAGTATTGCTAAAAATAGTCACCAATCAACGATCAGCTTATTTTTAGCCATCCACCCCCGTATGCTATAAAAGCGACTATCCATCGTGTCATTCTTCATTCATCATGGATTACTCTAAAATCGACTCCTTCACGGAAGGAAATGCCTTAAATGCTTGGGCGACGGAGCGGGACGCCTATAACGACGTTGCTGTCAATTTACGTCGAATACAACTACTCGCCGATACCATCTGTCGCTCCGTGCCCACCGTTTCTCAGATTCAATGCGAAGTTTGCTCTCAAACTTTCACGAATCGAGGAAATATGCTTCGCCATCGACGCAGTCACACCAGTCAACCAACCACATGTTCCACATGTCGAAAATCCTTCACTCGCATGGATAAGCTATTAAATCATCAGCGTACCCATACGAGGAAAAGGCATGTTTATGGCGCACATCATAGCAGGATCAAGCGGATGAGAACAGACCTACCACCACATCAGTCTAAATGTAACTTTTGCGGAATCATCAAACCACTCCTCACAGGAAAACCATTCTGTCATGAATGTTCGACTCAGGGAGAGAATGCACTGCCTGTCATCGACCACTGCCCGAGAAATATTTCAACGCACATTCACAGCACTGTGACAGTTGCCATAGAAAACAAGTGGGTGGAGCCAGGCCAGATACATCCGCACTGGAAGGTACCGTACACACTCATTCCATTCCTCCTTCATCCGATGATAATGTGGATGTATTACTGTTTTTTTAAGAACACAGAACCAAAGCTTCGTAAGCTCATCACTACAGACCTTGCTAAACACCGAGGCATCAAATGGTACCTTTCTTTACAAATCCGTATGGTACGACCGAACAGCGAACGTACTGAGCCAGATGGATGTCGAGATGTAGTATTTCATCTATGAGCCAAGCGTTTCCTTCATGTTGATAGTCCTGAAAGCTATGGTGAATTTTCTGTAGGGCCTCGGCTAGTTGAGATTCCAGTTGCGATAGGTAAGTAATGATAGCATTGGGACATCGGAAGGTGGGTTCGGAGTAGATAGCATCCCCGTCGCTGTTCGGTCGTACCATACGGATTTGTAAAGAAAGGTACCATTTGATGCCTCGGTGTTTAGCAAAGTCTGCAGTGATGAGCTTACGAAGCTTTGGTTCTGTGTTCTTAAAAAACAGTAATACATCCACATTATCATCGGATGAAGGAGGAATGGAATGAGTGTGTACGGTACCTTCCAGTGCGGATGTGTCTGGCCTGGCTCCACCCACTTGTTTTCTATGGCAACTGTCACAGTGCTGTGAATGTGCGTTGAAATATTTCTCGGGCAGTGGTCGATGACAGGCAGTGCATTCTCTCCCTTGAGTCGAACATTCATGACAGAATGGTTTTCCTGTGAGAAGTGGTTTGATGATTCCGCAAAAGTTACATTTAGACTGACGTGGTGGTAGGTCTGTTCTCATCCGCTTGATCCTGCTATGATGTGCGCCATAAACATGCCTTTTCCTCGTATGGGTACGCTGATGAGTTAATAGTTTATCCAGGCGAGTGAAGGATTTTCGACATGTGGAACATGTGATTGGTTGACTGGTGTGACTGCGTCGATGGCGAAGCATATTTCCTCGATTCGTGAAGGTTTGAGAGCAAACTTCGCATTGAATCTGAGAAACGGTGGGCACGGAGCGACAGATGGTATCGGCGAGTAGTTGTATTCGACGTAAATTGACAGCAACGTCGTTATAGGCGTCCCGCTCCGTCGCCCAAGCATTTAAGGCATTTACGTCCGTGAAGGAGTCGATTTTAGAGTAATCCATGATGAACGAAGAATGACACGATGGGTAGTCGCTTTTATAGCATACCGTGGTGGATGGCTAAAAATAAGCTGATCGTTGATTGGTGACTATTTTTAGCAACACTAGAGCTGGTCTCTGATTGGTGACTACTTTTAGACAATAGAAGAGCTTCCCTCTGATTGGTGGATATATTTAGACAATAGAAGAGCTGTTCTCTGATTGGTGGATATTTTTAGACAATAGAAGAGCTGTCCACTGATTGGTGGATATTTTTAGACAATAGAAGAGCTGTCCTCTGATTGGTGGATATTTTTAGACAATAGAAGAGCTACGCTCTGATTGGTGGCTAATCATTCACACACACACACATTGATTCGATGTATCGTTTAGACAATCACTGTCTCAATGACTCACTGATTCAATCATTCATTTAATCATTCACTGAATGCATTCAATGACTCATTCATTCAATCTTCCACAAAATCACTGATTCAAAGAATCATTCAATGAATTAAACAATCATACACCCGCATGACTCACTGATTCAAGCATTCATTTAATCCTTCACTGAATGCATTCAATGACTCATTCATTCAATCTTCCACAAAATCACTGATTGAAAGAATCATTCAATGAATTAAACAATGATACACCCGTTTAGACAATCTCTGTCTCAATTACTCACGGATTCAATCATTTATTTAATCATTTACTGAATGCATACAATGACTCATTCATTCAATCTTCCAAAAAATCACTCATTCAAAGAACCATTCAATGAATTAAACAATGATACACCCGTATAATGACAGATTCATGAAAATCATTTAGACAATGACTGATTCAAAGAATCATTCTTTCATTCAATAATCCGCATAATGAGGGAATCATTCACAAAATCACTGATTCAATCACAAAATCATTTACAAAATGACTGATGCAATCACAAAATCACTGATTCAAAGAATCATTTAATGATTTACACAATCATTCACCCGCAAAATAATAATATCACCGTTTAATTGTCAGAATTTCGTAAAAAGGTATAGTCTAACAATCACAATATTTCCCTCAAATGATGATATTGATTTTCATATATAAAAATAGCGTTTTGTTGAAATTTAGTGTCAATATATGTATGGTAAACTTTCTATATCTGTATTATTGTAGGAGTTTATTGTGTGTAATTTACCCAGGACGTGCGAGGCGGAAAACAAGCTAGGGTGGCACAGCTAGGACATGTGATGAAAAATAACGTTTTCACACATATTTACATATAATATATGCGTCCATAACTATGTTTGGGGCTTATTAGGATATTGAAAGTAGTGAATAATATATAACACGCTACCCCATTGTGAAGAGACTGTGTATGTGTAGGAATTTAGTGGCTATCTCACATATCAGAGATAGTGCACCCATACAGTCACTAAATTATTCAATACAATAAATAAATAAATACTCCACATACTTACATAATCACTAACAAACACTACATATACTTACACATACACAAAGTGATTCATTAACTCAATTACTCATCGGTCATAAAAAAACACACACACAAATAACTACACACACGCGTACACGCAAGCATACACACACACACACATCACAAAAACACACAAACATGAGGTTATGGAAAGATAGAGTTTCTGTTTTTAAGTTTGAACGACGGCCCTTAATAAAGAGCCTTGAGATAAATGATTTTAAAATCTAAATATATATTTTCTGAACTTTAGTAATATAACCCCGACATATTGGACATCTAAGGGTGTTGTTGTTGTTTGCCGGATGAAAATTGTTTCGTACAAAGTTATGCAGACATGTTGCACAAAAGGGCACATGCCTGCATGGTTGTATCACAACAGTGACCTTATTCTCCATACAAACACAACATGTGATCGTTGGGTCGGGGAACATCAAATCTACCCCAGCCAAAAATTATGCGTAATATTCTTCTGAATATAGCCACCCGCCTTCTCATAGAATCCCCTTCCATCATGACGAACAAAATGGATTGAATAAATATTAACAACATAACTCCGTCTATTATAGCCAAACCGCGGACCTCTGCGAGAGCACGGGCTAGAAAGAATCAAAGAATGAACTTACTTCGAAACGTAATCATGTAGTAAATGTGTCAAAAATAATAAATTTTGAGTAAAGATATGAATTTTTATCTTCAAAACCTTTAAAAGTACTAGCATATTTCATATATTTCTATAGCTTGAAACACGTATTTTCTTAATAAGTATTAAAAATATTAATATCACTAATCAATTATCAGTAATTTGTAAAAAGAAATTGATTAAACAAGCACATTTCTGCCTCCAAAATGTTAAGATCGATTTTTCATATGAATGGCGGAAAAACACATTTGAATAACGTCAATTAAGATTTCTACTGCGATAATATCAATGAAAACAAGAGGGAAATAGAGACTTGAAGGCCAACGTTATATGTAATACGCCACAAAATAGTATTTTTGTTACTTAAGATGTGATAATCCCTATTTTTTTACATAATATTTTTTGTTACTTAATAAGTAATAATCCCCGTTTTGTTACTTCATATGTAATGAATAGTGTATTGTCATTTAATATCTAATACTCCTTGTGTTCATATGTGTTAATCCCAGTGTTCATATGTAAGTTCTATTTATAGAGCATCACCTCAGTTCTATTTTTAGATCCTGACATCATTGTTAATACACTTGTTCTATTGTTATTCTCTGTTTCTTTGTCTTTAATTCTCGGCAAGTACAGACCCGTCTAGGCAGAACAATAGACTCCCCATAAACAAAGAGCCATGAGTCATACTCTACATTTTCATCAATAGCTAAATTGACGAAATTTGTATCTGCTCACAATTTGGGGAAACTCAACTTCTATTGTTATTTCTTGACAGACGTCCCTACACCTGGCAGCAGACAATTACCTTCAATCACACCCTAAACAGTCCTACCTGAGAATAATAGAACATGTGGTAATTATGGGGAGAACGTGAATACAGCTGTAAGTGTTTGTGGTAAACTTTTTACACATCCCACATTTTAAGGAAAAGATCACTCCCTCAATAACACTCACATAATCCATACTGACGAGCCGCAATACTTCAGCAATACAGCAATCACTCTAGCCATTTAAATCTTTGAGAGTGATAAAAAAATCTCGTAAATTAACAGAAACGTGACATTGTATATGGCATCAGCTCCTGGACAAAATATCAGAATAAACTGCAATAACATATTCATTCAATCATTACGATCTTTTTGAAAACTTACAATTCTGTATTGTATATATCCACCATAGTTTTAAAGCGAATCATATACATGTATTATCATAGCTAAAACTGTCATATTTTAAGTGAATTCAAACGTGCATGAATCGGAGAATATCATCCATTAATGCCTCATTGACCACTATATAATCTCCTTATGGAGTTAATGTACAGCGTCTTTTGTTAATGGGCCCTCTCTTTCGGCTTTAGAGGAACTCTTTTATCGAAAGGTATGCTTGAATGTGTTATTGCGCGCGCCACATGTCACGTATATTATCATTTAAATTTAAGGGACAATAGTAGGGTAAACACTCCCTATTTCTTGCGCTGTAAAACTTACCTTCACATACCTTATTGCTATCGTGTTCCTACGCGATTGCCTATTGTAACACATTACCACAGAAACAAAATAATCCCCTGAGCTCCCCAGTGCCCATGCGCGAGTACCCAGAATCCAATCTGTCCGACCACGTCACTTCCTTCTTTCTTCTACAAGTCGTAGTGGAAACACGTGTTCTCAATTTCGTCTGAAAAATCTATGGATCTACTTTGAGTTTACCATGCATTACCTCGGAATTTACCTTGGATATTACCTCGGATTCTACCTGGGATTAATACCTTGGATTTACTGTGATTCTGTGATTCTTGGATTGCCTACCGGGCCTGGAATCTCACCCGTCGGGAAGTATTCAATCATGTCTGAATCAAATAAAATGGCTTCCATTGTCTGCGTTGTATGTGGTCTATGAAGCCGGCTTGCGGGCACACCTTGGTGGGTCCTTTGTGTCGGGAGAAACTGGTTTGACCAGTTTGTAAGAGGAATAAGCTTTGTCCCGTCAGCGTATTTCTGACAAAAGGAAATATCTTGTCGGTTCATGTGCTAGTGAATTTCTGTCGTCTCCCGTCTGGCGGGCCGAGAAATTGTATTGTTCTCCGTCTCGTCTTTAGAGACGGAGAGCCTTCTTTTCTTATGTCTGTTAACGTAATTTCATGTTAAAATGACACCCCGTTTCACTTCATTGTTGTAATAAATATTCTTCCAACTATTTCTGATTATGTGAAGTTTGTAACTGGTACAAAATGGCGTTCGTCATCCAGATACGAGATGACCTTGATCGCATATGTTGTTCCCTACTTCCAATTTCAGATTATGGTAATCGGCGGCTGCATCGAACACCTTGGTACAGCCTTGTCATACAGAAGATATTTCTGCAACAATGCCGGAGAAATTGAGAAAAGATGTGCCTGCAATTTCTTCCGTTATTACACCACTTCCGTAAGGTCGTCGGTTGTAATAACTCCTGTTCCGGTTTGCTGTGTCTACTATTTCCTCAGCAAACTGGAACTTCGTCGATAAAGTCGGAGATTGTGACTACCCCCCTGTCAAGGACCCGTCACTTCCGGAGAATTGATCAACAATTCGGCCCAGCTCATCGCCGTCTACACAAACTACGGAGATGTCTGCTGCATCTGTAATATCATCACTTCCTGTCATCGGTGACTATTACACCAGTATCCGGTTTTGCTGAATCTGACCGTTCATTTTTGAATGTGCCGAGATTATATAGGGCTCTGCCGCAACCATTGTCAGCACCCCCGTAGCTTCTCAACCGGTACTACAACCACGTACGCCTGGGTCCAGTTATGACTTCCGGTCTACGTCTATTCCGAGTTTCTCGGATATCTTCATGCAACCTCTTACATCATACCTTCCGGTATCATCTTCGGAACTTCCGCTTCTGTTCTTGCGCATGTTCCGACTTCGGCAACTACATCCTTCTACAGGCTTGCTGCAACTTGTGATGTTCTGTTACGTAATCGGTGTATGATGTTCCGGTTCAACCATCGATGTTTAGTTCTCCAGTTACGTCATCGATGTATTGTGTTCCGGTTACGTCATCGATGTGTAGCAGACCGGCTGATTCCTACACTGCTCCGACTTACTCTGCATTTCCTGTTCGTCATGCGGTGTACAGGCCTACATCATTTCCTTCGGTGGCTTCTGTAGTCCGATGTACCTCGTAGTGTAACTTCTCATGTTACAACGGTTGTCACATTCGACTTCCGGTACATCGGGTGTTTACTGTCGTTTTCCATCTTTCGAGACGTGAAGTAAAGGTTGCACATCTACATCTGCTGTTATATACGGCGCATGTTTCAACTTACGTGGCTTCAGCTTCCGATTACACAGACATACGACGTATCACTGAGCTATTTATTCTACAATAAAAGAATAAATACCTGTTCCATTGGGCTGTTTATTCGACGATAAGAATTACATGCCTATACTCAGCTATACACAGCCCTTGTATTCC
>JAVTVY010005713.1:0-37570 GCA_036873755.1 Hanleya hanleyi
ACTTTTGGTTCTTATGATGTTTAAAGAAATATGCAGTCACTATATTTGTCTGTGGGGCTGACTTGTCAGTACGTCGGCATCGTTTTTCACCACCCTTTTAATGCTGCGTTTAATTGTTGCATGCGTTTAATATGTTTCACTCTGCTCGACTTAGGTTAAGGATTATTTTCTACCTGCTAGTGGTCAATCTCGCATTTGTTAATCTAGCTAGTGGTCAATTATTAACCAAGAACGGGTTTATATAAATTTGCCGCTTGCATTTGTTAACTTCATCAGTCATGTCGAAATTATGGACATCCAGAAAGAAGATGGATTCAAAGTTTCTGGTAATATGAACGAGACAATCAGACTTTCACAATCTACCATGATGACGTCGTCTTTCGTCATGATATGTTTATCTTCACATTATGGGTTTAGGTCTCACCAATGTTTCGATACTTAAGTAGAGAAAACCAGTTAATTAGCTAGATGAATTGAACGAAAGTTACATGAAATGAAATAAATGAATTTAGATGAGAATGTATTGAGAGAAAACGAAAGGCAGACACTATCAATATTTATTCATTGTATCTACAAACTATTTTCAATCATGATGCATGCAGTGAGGCAAAATGCATTGAGGCAACAGAAACCCGTGCCCATCAAGACACCCGCCTATGGATATTGTATAACACATATTCTATTTTATGGATAGCATCTGCTTTATTGTTATGGAACTGACGCTTCGATGGAGATACATCCAACTTTTCAATACAGGCGTCGATTTTTCTCATTCAATATTTATCCGTAATATGTTAAAGAATTTTCGCGTGTATAATCCAAAGATCTAATTCGTATAACATCCGCATCAAAGCTAATGTGGATGGTGGATATTGAAAATATGTACCTCAGTTCATATTAATTCGATAAATATATCTCATTCGAAAATGAATACTTGTCAGTTTCTTTGGTTCCATTATTGAAGCTAGATATACATTATGGGAACATTCTATTACACTGTGATGCTTATTGATATTGAGCAAGGGAAACAAACATTCGAATGCCTTCCTTTTGTACAAAAGGTAATTGAAAAGCAATTTCGAACAGGAATATCCAATATATATGAATTTGTCAATACAATAGATATATCATCAGCAAGTGTCAGATCCGATATCAAGATTCAGTAATCAGCCGCCGCCCATAAAGAAATTCCGCTTCAATAATCGCAACACCTATTTCGTATGAGAGTTAGCCCCAACTCCAATGTGTATGAAATAAATACAAGAAAAATACAGTTTTCAACGATGTCAGCAAGACATAAATATGTTCTATACATAAACTCTTAATCAATGATCATTATTCTTTATCCAAATGAATTCCACGTCGTGTCCAGAATATCAGTCACGCTATGAATGTGATGTTCATTTGAACACTATGTGAAACTATGATATCCAAACAACCCCAATCTTAATAAATTAATATCCTATCAATGCTCCCCAATCGCTATATAGAATCTTAAGTATTTCAATTGAATTTGGTGTTCTGAGCGCCCAAACCATGAATATTTGATCGCATTATGACATCATGGTCGCATCTGGACTAATCCGCTTGCAGTCGGGGGGGGGGGGGGGGGGTATGGTAACCTTGTCCGTTTACCCTAATGTTTACACCAAAGACCAGTCCATATATCTACCTCGTATAATGGTGCCAAAATGTCGAGACAGCGGAAACATGAAAAGACATGTCTAAGTCGACTGAACCAACCAAAAATTCTCTATCATTAATGTTCCCTTCCAAGCATTATGAAGCGTTCCCAGGATTGGTTGACACTCGAGTTACTGCAAGCCTGTTAGATCCTTCAAGCGACATATCCAAATAGGGAAGGAGATATGATTTCATTTTAATTAGATTGAACAGCCTCATACGTTATAAATCGTGGGACAAACTGACGTATGGCGACTAAAGGGCAACCATATAACTCAACCACAGGCTTTTCTCGGCACCTCAGATTCAGACCTCAGACCCGAGAATACGGTGGACTCTCAGACGTAGCCTTAGTATCTCAGCCGCGATGTTACTGCAGATGTTCATTTGAAGATTATAAAGTATCCACACGGCCCTTAGAACCGGCTTAAGCGGAATTAGATACGCTAGCTCGGGTGCTGTGATGACAGAGATCAGCTCAAACAAATAACTCATCTGATGCTAATGAATGCGCATCGTGGACGTCTGATGGAGTAAACGTATCAACATGGGGTAAACCTGGTGAATGCAACAATACCCTGAAAAACTAACCTGTAACTAACCTGACGTCATACGGCTTAAATTTCCCACCAAAACAATAAACCTACACATACTTTTCGAGAGGGCCGGCCTCGGAGACTAACAGTTCACCAGCAGAAACCTACCATATACAGGTAATAAACTGGAGCGATGTGCAGAAAGGTGGGGAAAATTGACGACGTCTGGCAACTAAAGAGCAAGCATATTACTCTACAGGAAAGCATCCCTCGGCACCTCACATTCAGACCCGTGAATGCGGTCGATTCTCGAACGTAGCCTAAATATCTCTGCCGCGCTTTACCTAGATATCAGACCATACCAACATGCACGGCCGCCATTTCGATTCTACCCATATACTTCATTGCAAACAAGATTGAGCAAACAGATAATCTCCATCAATAAAATCGTTTCTTATTCATTACAGTTTATGTTTCCTCACAACCCCTTGCTGTGATTGTATCAAAGTTGTGTATACCCATGCAAAAATCATTATATAGCAAGTGTTCACAAAGTAACGTTGAGTTTGACAAGAGACATGAGAAATCCCAACTAATCCAGATTTTTGTGGGGCACTCTCAATCAGATTTTGTTCTGTCTTATTTCAGGCCAGATTATTAGTTTTTCACCCACAAAATCATGTTAATTTACTTCTGTACGACGCTTGGTGCAAATGAAACCATTTGATACACTATCCAGATATAATCGGAACATTTTCTAGAAATAAAGAAAGAAAAAAACAGAAGAAGGCGCGATAATCAGGCACAAGTAAAGGAAAAATACAATTTCTATAGTTATGACGTCAACGTCATAGTGACGAAACTAAAGCAGTTACGGGAAGTCTGATTACTCTACCTTTCAGGCCAATATCCAAAAGCAATGCGTGAAGGAATTCAGTATGATAAACCGCGAACTAAAGAAAATATGGGACGGTAATCACCCCTACCCCCATTCGGTTTCAATGGTGTCATGACCGGAGAACATCTATATGAATCCATGCTGAGGTCAAACGGGACTTAGTAGAAAGACGTTTCTGGTCCAGAATTAAACAGGAGACATATATCTTTCAAGATTATATGTCAAATACGATCAGGAATGTATTACTGTGAAAGAAACAGAGAAAGCCTCCTCGAGCTCATGACGTCACTATGATGTGCTCAAATTAGCTAGAGAAAATCTCCTTATTTTAGCTGAAAGGTCATTATTCGGAGGTGAATTTGTGTAAGTTTCAGATCGCGAAGCGCAGGGGTAATAAAAATATGAGGGATGAATTACCGCTACCCCCATTTCGGTTTCAAATTTTTCAAAACCAGTGAGCATCAAACAATTGCATGTAGCATCGTTAGGCACCACCGTAGATGTCTACATCAGGTATTTAATTGACCGCGAGATGTTGATCTTCCAGAAAAAGAATTCAAACAAAATCTACGCGGGGGGTGCTACGGAATGACATGTTCTCGCGAGTGGCTACCGGACTAGAGCCTGATTACATCTTTAAATGTAGTCTTTAACTTGATTGTCATATTTCAAAAAAGCGAAATTAACAATCGAAGTATTCATGTGTGTAGTTTTATGTAGTTATGCTTTGTAACTTTATCAGTAATAAACGAAAGTTTTAACTCTGTCATGGTTTTGTCTTTCGATATATAATAAACAGGTCATTATACAATGTTGAATCCAATATGGAGCTTTTATTGTACTCGTCTACGTTGGGTTGAAAGTCCGTATTGGACTCGACGCCTGCGGCGTCTCGTCCAATACGGACTTTCAACACAACGTAGACTCGTACAATAAAACTCCATATTGGATTCAACATTGTATAATAACCTCATAATATCCTCAATCTTGATGCATTTTGGATGTTAAGTACCATAATAACCTAAAGATATCGGAATTGTATTGAAACTAAGCTTCAACTTGTGAAGTTACAACAGTACTGTTTGAAGTACATGTAGTCTAATCTATCTATCAAATAGAATTTAATCGTCCAAGGAAAACGTACTCCAGCTTGTGTTGATTATGCTGGAAAGGACTAATATACCTCCAATTTGTGATGGTTGAGGGCAATAACTCACATGAACATTTAAATATGACGTGATCAGGAAAGTTAACCCCAAGGAACATTTAACCACCTATATCTTTATAGTGAGCGAGTGAATATTATTTAACGTTGCTTTCAAGTATATTTCATTCATATCACGACATTAGGTCTTATTCCTTCTCACACCTGAGAACCACACAGGTGCGATCCTATTCTTTTTCACAACCAGAAACCCCACAGGTGCTTCAGTTAGTCGCCTCTTCACAACAAGCTGCATGAGGAACTGAGGCCTATTCTTACCATGAAGTGCCCTGTGCATAAGAACATCTCGTGTCAAGAGGGGCCTATATCTTTATATACCAATACACATAACTTAAACATAACATGAACTTTGGTTTATTCAACGGGCTTAATATTATAAATCACAAAATACAATCTTCATATGTCACATGTAACAGTATGAATAATGTGTTTGTTCTTAGTCTCTCTTCTCAAACTGTATGGCACTCAGCTATTTTGGAGAAAGGATACTTAAGAAATTTTCCACCATTTCCAGTTTACTTTCAATGGCTTGTATATTATAATTTAATAAAGATTATTACTATTACATCTTACTCGGTTTTGCTTATGAAATCAGAATTTCATTAGGCACACTTTGTGTACTAACAAAATTCTCAATATAGGCTGTACAGTCTAGCTCACTAGCTTTTCTAGTATCTCCTTGTCTCATCATTAATTCTAATACTTTACACCATCTCATATCTGCAGATGAAAAGGAACAAGACCATGTTGGCATTCCAAGTTGATGCAAAATCGCAAACAAATCCTTTTGTGCAGCTTGCCAAAATGGTGATGTTCCTCGAATAGCCTTCAGAAATTAGTAGTCCTCGTCACATTTTAAAATGTCTTTTAACGGCTCATTTTCTGTCAGAATTTCTGCATTTATTGTTCTCTCACTTATGATTCCTTTGCGCAGTGCAATTGACTGAGACTCCACTCTTCACTTGATGTACGGCAGAGTTTAACTGAGAATAGAATATGAAATCTATATTCCTTGCAAACCTGTTGTCTGCACCCATTAGACAACAATGCATATACCTGGCTAATAATATCTTAATCTGACGTTTATCGCTTAGAGTTGGAATGCCTCATGGCCATATTCAGTTTTTGAATCGGAACAAAATATTGTATCTTGCACAAATGGATAAGGGAAACCTCTGTACCAAATCTGAGAAAGATCCATGAAGTACTGCCTGAGAAATCACAATAACAAAGTTTCATATGGAAATTGAAAATGACCGCCTCATTGCCATATTGGATTTTTGAATCACACGAAAACAGGTATCTTGCACAACTAGACTCCAGAAGAAACGTGTATACTAAATTTCAGAAAGATTCATGCAGTACTTCCCACGAAGTTATGATAAAGGAGGTGTTCGGTTTGACCGTATTTTTTTCCTTAGTGTGTTGCGTTTATAAACCGAAAATATAATTTCCTCTCGTTTACTTTAAAAGTTATTAGCTTGAGAGAAAATACTGAATTTTCATATTCTCAATTTTCACCGAGAAGAGATTTGTCAAAAAAATATTACGAGTATTAGAAAATAAGAATTTGTTTGTTTTTGTAATTTTTGGCGATATTCTTGGCGGGAATTCCATTCATATATAAAATATGACACCTTTAACCAAAACGAGTCTTACATATCGAAATGCGGTGGGTTTGACCCAAAATGATACTGAAGAATCGTTATGGTTAAAGGTGTCATATTTTCATGATATTGAAATATGCCAAAACGCTTGTAATGCTCTGAAAGGGTGTAGTTCACCGCCATTCGGCACATGATTCCTCATTTTGATAATTGTAATAGCTGCTTGGCCGAATGGTTACAGTGTCGGACTACAGATTAAAAGAAAACCAACATTTTGGTTCGAATCCCCAAATCCCCGATTTTTTTTCTTCATTTTTTCCTTTTTCTCCCATCTTCATCATTTTGGACTTTAAAGTGAAATAAAGACAGCGAACCCCTAGCGCACATAATCCCTTATTTTATTATAATTCGTCAATAGAATTGCACACAAACAACTCCACACACAGTCAGTATTTGAATATTCTGACGATCCAGCAGAGCAAAAAAATTAATTGTTACACATATATAATTTCGCCTTAGGGCAGCGGAAAGTTGTAACTATGAATTGAAAAGTTATAAGGTTGAACTTGTTTTATATCAAGGCCTTTATTAAGGAAATGACCCTCAACAAGTGGTGACGCTTGATTTCCCAATTGATTATGCATGTGCCAACATGTGCCAATGGTAACCGTATGAAAATATGAACCAGAACTTCCCATTTGACCGGCCTCGCCTGTCTGACAAAGTGTTGGGGACTACCTGAGCATTACGTCACAATTTATCGGTCGGCTCGGAGCGAGACAATAGAACAGCAGAGAGCGCCTCTGAAGGGAAAAATATCCATCTAAAGCGAACACCTCCTTTTTATTAGAAAATTCAAGATGACTGCCTGATGGCCATATTGGATTTTCCAATCGCACCAGAAAAGGTATCTTCCACAACTACACTCCAAGGCAAACATGTGTACCAAATTTGAGAAAAATCCATGCAGCAGTTCCTGAGAAATCATGATAACAAACTTTCATAACGAAATCCAAGATAACCTGTATTAAGAAGAATGGCAGTACCGTTGTACGGAGACTACATTATTGTCAATACTGATTTAAAGCAGCTTGTATAGACGAGTCGCCAGTTCCGACCCACCAAAGTGAAATTTACATCTGTTTCAGAAGGAAAAGGTTTGATTGGCATATTCATTATCTTGGTCGCCGTACAAATGTCTATAGCCTTTATTAACAAACTAACTTAGCTGGGGATAAACTGAACCGCAGGGAAAATAAAATTTATTAAGGTGTCAGTTTTGACCCACTGTCGCCAGTTCCGATCCAGCCTCGTTTTGACATTGACCTTTGACCCAGATATAAACAAATGTAATTGTCAACATGATGAATTTTCCGCCAAAATAGGTTCCTAGCTGGATATTTCATCTCATAAGTGAACATCTGACGTTAAAGAATGCGGGTTGGAGATGATAGTGATATGGTCGAGCTAATCATATTGGAAAGATATATTAGACACTGAAATAACTCCGATGGCTAATAAGCGTATACTCACTCAAAACTGATAAATCAACGGTACTTCTACTTATTTCACCTGTGAATAGCAGATTAAACAGAAGAAATGCTAATCAGAACTCGAGTTACGATTTTACGTGGTGATCGATGCGTTCGCAAGACATTTTAAGGCCATGGTATGACCCAGCTTGGCCATCCATGGATGATGGTGGTTCGGAACTGGGTCCGTCAGTTGATGTCAACAATGGGGCAGGCAGCCTTTAGAGAGACACCCCAGTAAATAACTTTATGACAGATACATACTACTACTGGCAGACGACACGATTTTTGACCAATGGCGAGTTGTGGTGTTTGTACTTAAACCGATGTAGTCGTGTGTATGGAGTGGGTCTGCAAAGCTGTCTCCTAACAAAATCAGTGAATGCATAATATAATTTAACCATGATTGAGAGGTTGATCAACTTGCTTGAATACACCAAATGTTTTATGATTTCGCGTGATCATGATTATGACAAGAACTGGCGACGTCACTGTACTTGAGATGAAGATTCATACGCTCACATGTGTATCTGATCACAAATCTGTGTCAGTTAAGTTAAAGACAAGACTGTGGACTGTGGATCAGTCTAATTCTAAGTCTGACACATGTATTTGTCCAATACCTTCGAAGTATATATGGAAACAAGAGGATAACACCAATTTTATCGAAAGCCTGCAGAAGATGGCTGCTAATGGGATATTACATAAAATATACGACCCTGATACCGATTCTGATACATGTGCAGCCTTACTATCTGACTTAATCATCAATGCTGTAGATAATACTGAGATACATAAAGTGAAAAAATCTACTGGAGTAACTAATCTTTCAAAAAAAACTAAACATACCGTACTCGTGCAAATAAGCCGTGGTATGATAAGGAATGCAAAAAGCTGCACAAAGAAATGACCAGCATCAATAATTCTTATAATCGAAATAAAACTGATGCTATGCTCAAAACCAAATTCTTCAAGAAACAACGGGAATATAAACAAAAAACAAAGAAAAGTAGAAAATGTTATAGACAGAAACTATTGCAAGAACAAAAATGGCGTTCAGTTTTGAAATACCCCGTACGATGAAAACATATCTATTGTAGCGCCATCTATACACTCTGGACGCAAGGAAGACAACTCTGACTGAGAATCACATACGATACGGGGAAAGTTATCTTCCCAGATTCGAAACGTTTATGAACAGACCCGAATTTGCCCTCTAGTTTCTTAAAAGTAAATTGATATCTCTAAACATATAATGTGACGTTAGGTCTGCGTCACAAGTCACGCCTCTTGATTTATTAATAGGCCTCCAGATCCCTTTTAGTTCATTGACATCTCACACAATCCATATTTGCAGTAAGTGTATTGTCTTGAACCTGATGACATAGGCCGATTCTGGACAGAAACTAGCAAACACAACACAAAAAAGATACGTCAAAAAAATATGACTGATTTGACTGCCATCTTAAATTGTTTCAAAATCGGAACACACCTAAGCTAACAAGTGTGGAACTACGAGAGGTACAGCCTTCCACTTTGCTGCGTTATATTGTACAAAAACAGCTATTGAAGTATGTCAACCGTTTGAGCGAGATAACGTACATTCAATAGTTTTGCCGCTATTCTCAAATATTATTCACCCAAATTTGCGAATTGACGCAATTCTGGTAACGGGTTCTGCTTAAAGTTATGATCACTAGACTTGGAGGCTAATCACGCTCAAACTTCACATACACATTGGACACGTCAAAAACTAGTGCATGATGAAAACTGTTTCTGAGTTATTAAATGATTCAGCGCCCACCGCCATCTTAAGTTTCGTCAGAAACGTTACACATCTTGTTCTAAAAATAAAAGCGCATTTCAAGCCCTATTAACCTTGCTGCCCAATGCACAGAGGATAGTATAATAACAGTATATGGACTGTAGAGATAGTTGTCAGGAATTGGTAGAGATCGTTGTAATTGTAATTTCCGAAAAGTACTTTGTGCCTGGGACGAATATACTCGTCCCAGATTGTGCACACATATTTTCACATAAACTTGCTGATTTTTACCCGTATATGTGAAATCTGACTGGAATTTGACAATATTTCTTTATAAAGTAGCCCCTTTCTATCAGAATTTCAATTCAAGACATTAAAGACCGGTAGATTTCATCACATTCTCAATACGGAATCGTCGATGGGGCGATCGGTGTCCCTGATTATGAAATAATCAGAGGACGCACGTTTGAAACAAGAACGAAATATATTTCCTCGTATATTTAGGCGTTCGCTGCGCTATATCATTCCGAGTATTACTCAGGTCTTCCTGGCAAAATAAGCTAAAATTGGTACATACCACTGCTCGTAAACCCGTAATATTAGCTGGTGGAGATCGTTGTGCAGATGGTAGAGATCGTTTGCACTGGTAGAGATCTGTTTGGATACCACGCGGATTTCGATTCCTATTGACCTTGCGGCGCAATGCGCAGAGGAATACGCAGAGGATAATATAGTAACAGTATAATGACTCACATTTAGTAGTATAAAAGCGCATTTCGAGCCCTATTGACCTTGCAACGCAATGGGCAGAGGATGCTATGTTAACAGTATATTAACTCACATTTAGTAGTATAAAAGCGCATTTTCAGCCCTATTGACCTTCAGGCGCAATGCGCAGAGGATAATATAGTACCAGTATATTGACACATTTAGTAGTATAAAAACGCATTTTCAGCTCTATTCGCCTTGCGGCGCAATACCAATAGGACAGTATAGTAAAAGTATATTGACACATTTAGTAGCGTAAAGGCGCATTTTGAGCCCTATTGACCTTACGACGCAATACGTAGATGGTAGTATAGTAACAGTATATTGACTCACATTTAGTTGTATAAAAGCGCATCTTGAGCTCTATTGACCTTGCGGCACAATGCGCAGAGGATAGTATACGAACAGTATATTGACACATTTAGTAGTATAAAAGCGCATTTCGTGCCCTATTGACCGTCCGGCGCAATGCCCAGAGGATAATATAGTAACAGTATATTGACTCACATTTAGTTGTATAAAAGCGCATTTCGAACCCTATTGACCTTGCGGCGGAATGCACAGAAGATGGTATATTAAAAGTATATGGACTCACATTTAGTAGTATAAAAGCGCATTTCGAGCCCTATTGACCTTGCGGCGCAATGCGCAGAGGATAGTATAGTAACAGTATATTGACACATGTAATACTATAAAAGCGCATTTCGTGCCCTATTCACCTTCCGGCATAATGCGCTGAGGATAGTATATTAACAGTATATTGACTCACATTTACTAGTGCCACCGTAAAAGAAAATGGCTGCCAGCGGCCAATCAAACTTTTCAAATTTTCAAATAACGAATTTGGAAGGGGAATGTGACTAAATACATGCTCAGGAATTAAAATCAGCATTAATTGAATTGAATATTCAAAGTGTCTTTCAGGATTGTCTAGATCGTCTATCATGCGTAATTTCGGAAACCGACCCATAGCTGCTCGCAGCTCTAGTTCTAGTTAAATTTCTATTAATGCTGCGTCTGAAATATTGACCAAATTGCTATTGTAGTGAATGAAAATTACTCAAATACATGAGTGAGTGAGTGAGTGAGTAGGATTTAACGTCGTTTTCAACATTGTTTCAGTCATATCACGACGGTGCCTACATGTGCCAGAACACGAGAGTGTTCACAGTTCCTATTATTCTGGACACTGATCAGCCCAGCCGGTACAGCACCCGGTCACCCATCCAAGTATTGACCGAGCTCAACGCTGCTTAACTTCGGTGATCTGACGAGAACCGGTGTGCCCAACGTGATGCGCCGTACCTCTCAAATACATGATATGTAGGTGGCCCATTGCACCACATACCAGGGATGCAATTGGACATTTTATTTAAAGCTATTTTTAGATGAATGGACAATTTATTTTCTGTGTTTTTGAGTGGTATTATACTGTACAATGGGGATAGCTGAAGATTAAATTATGAAAGGCGCCCCAGCGTAACCTCCTACTTACCAATTAATGGGAGGCAACTCCACATGGACTACTACCGATCTTAGACCAGTGTTTCACATACACACGTTATGTGATATACATGTGTGTGGAAGCTGAGAGCTACAAGGCGACTTTTTAATTGATTCTGAATATAACGTCTGTGTGTATCTCCGTTATAAAGTCCGTGTGTATCTTCGTTACAAAGTCTGTGTCCAGAAATCTTTTGCTCGCCAGCTTTATCACTGGGTCAAAGGGTATGATGATGCCACTTAAAATTGAAACACATGAAAATCAGTCACAAATATAGATAATTTAATATTGGGGGATAAAATCAAAGTGAACACAAAAATAACCACAGAATTAAATCAAATATGTTTAGGACGTTCAATTGAAAAGAAATGAAAGCTGAAAACTACGGAACCGTGGAGGGGACATAGTTGATATTTTTTTAATTTCCCCGAGATAATATCCCCGGAGATAATATCTAGGGGAAAATTCGCCATTGGTCAATTATCTCGGGGGAATATAATTTACCCCGAGTTGATTGGCCAATCACAATACAGTATTCATTGCTTTCATATTTGAAAGGAATAATGTAATATCCCTGCATTGCGCGAATTCGACGTTACACTTGCAGAGTATCGAATAAAAATGAACGACGCCGACAGAAACAAGAAGAGGTTGTTATCAGTGTTCGATGAATTGACCACAGGGGCATGTTACCGTTGTAATAGTGATTGGGTAAGCTTCCTTTTACCTGTTTACAACTTCCTGATCCCCAGGGCGCTATCAATATAAGTAGTAGCGTTAACGGGAATCGATCCCCTTTTCACCCGGATGTAAAAATGACGTCACAACTTCCGATGGTGGCGCCATCTGTACACTTTGGATGCAAGGGAGAAAACTCGGACAGATCAAGGCATGTACTGACCTATCTAGGCTATAGTTCCGGCAACCTTTGACCGCGAATTCTTCCGCGGTGATGCGGTCTGGTGGTGATGCGGTCGCGGGAGAAAGCTTCCGCGGACAGAAAGTAGTCCCATGGGTTGACTTCCAATGTTAATGTATACGGGGAATACCTAAATAGACGTTTTGGGATGTAGGGGAGCCCCTAGTGGACCGATGGGGTCGAGTGAGGTATCAAAGTGAAGCATTCGTGAAGGGGCATCTGATGGGCTGGGTGTGGGGTAGAAATATCGGCATTCTGCGCATGCGCGGTGGCCAAAGGATATGAAAATAGAGGTTTTGGGAGATAGGGGAGCCCCTAATGGGCCGATGGAGGTGTATGAGGTATCCATGTGAAGCATTCATGAAGGGGCATCCAGTCATGGGTGGGTGCATGTAAAATTTTTCCTGAAAAAAAAAACGGAACACGGACTTTACCGAAAAATCCGGGAGAATGCCTATATGGGGTATGGGGGGTATATAGGTCGCCGGGCTTAACGGGGCTTGCATATCAATAGAGTTATCTTCCCCTAGTTCCAGGGCGGGTGTATGTAAATTTTTTCCTGAAAAAATACGGAACACGGACTATATTCTAAATTACGGGAAAATGCCTATATGGGGTATGGGGGGTATAGGACCATCCTGGGAGACCTACTTCTCGACATTTGCGATATAGGTTGTGGGGTCTCGTTTTCTTAGTCTCGTCATTTAGAACACGATAGGAAGTGTCACGGAGCGAATCGGTGAAATTTTTGAAAAAGTACGATATAGACCCATATAGGCCCATACTGGGGTATAGGACCAATGTTTGTCCCACTGGGAAACCTACTTCTAGACATTTGCGGCATAGGTTGTGGACCAGAAAAGATATCTTGCACAACTAGATCCCAAGGGGAAACTGTTTACCAAATTTGAGAAAGATCCATGTAGTAGTTCCTGAGAAATCGCGATAACAAGGTTTCATGGGGAAATCCAAGATGGCCGCCTTTTGGCCATATTGGATTTTCGAATCGGACCAGAAAAGGTATCTTGCACAACTAGACCCCAAGGGGAACCAGTGTACCAAATTTGAGAAAGATCCATAAAGTAGTTCCTGAGAAATCATGATAACAAGGTTTCATGGGGAAATCCAAGATTGCCGCCTCGTGACCATAGTGGATTTTCGAATTGGACCAGAAAAGGTATCTTGCACAACTAGACCCCAAGGGGAACCTGTGTATCAAATTTGAGAAAGATCCATGCACTAGTTCCTGAGAAATCGCGATAACAAGGTTCCATGGGGAAATCCAAGATGGCCGCCTTGTGGCCATATTGGATTTTCGAATCGGACCAGAAAAGGTATCTTGCACAACTAGACCCCAAGGGGAACCTGTGTACCAAATTTGAGAAAGATCCATGCAGTAGTTCCTGAGAATTCATCATAACAAGGTTTCATGGGGAAATCCAAGATGGCCCCCTTGTGGCCATATTGGATTTTCGAATAGGACCAAGAAAGGTATCTTGCACAACTAGACCCCAAGGGGAACCTGTTTACCAGATTTGAGAAAGATGCATGTAGTAGTTCCTGAGAAATCGCGATAGCAAAGTTTCATGGGGAAATGAAAGATGGCTGTCTGGTGGCCATATTGGATTTTTGAATCGGACCATTAAAGGTATCTTGCACAACTAGACCCCAAGGGGAACCAGTGTACCAAATTTGAGAAAGATCCATGCAGTAGTTCCTTAGAAATCATGATAACAACGTTTCATGGGGAAATCCAAGATGGCCGCCTTGTGGCCATATTGGATTTTCGAATCGGACCAGAAAAGGTATCTTGCACAACTAGTCCCCAAGGGGAACCTGTTTATCAAATTTGAGAAAGATCCATGTAGTAGTTCCTCAGAAATCGCGATAACAAGGTTTCATGGGGAAATCCAAGATGGCCGCCTTGTGGCCATATTGGATTTTCGAATCGTACCAGAAAAGGTATCTTGCACAACTAGACCCGAAGGGGAACCAGTGTACCAAATTTGAGAAAGATCCATGAAGGAGTTCCTGAGAAATCATGATAACAAGGTTTCATGGGGAAATCCAAGATGGCCGCCACCTGGCCATATTGGCTTTTGGAATTGGACCAGAAAAGGTACGTTGCACAACTAGACCCCAAGGGGAACCTGTGTATCAAATTTGAGAACGATCCATGCAGTAGTTCCTGAGAAATCGCAATAACAAAGTTTCGTGGGGAAATCCAAGATGACTGTCTGATGGCCATATTGGATTTTCGAATCGGACCAGAGAAGGTATCTTGCACAACTAGACCCCAAGGGGAACCTGAGTACCAAATTTGAGAAAGATCCATGAAGTAGTTCCTGAGAATTCATGATAACAATGTTTCATGGGGAAATCCAAGAT
Source organism: Hanleya hanleyi (assembly GCA_036873755.1). Classification (NCBI taxonomy): domain Eukaryota; kingdom Metazoa; phylum Mollusca; class Polyplacophora; order Lepidopleurida; family Hanleyidae; genus Hanleya; species Hanleya hanleyi. The sequence goes on from JAVTVY010005713.1 coordinate 14,826, forward strand.
GCCGCCTTGCGGCCATATTGGATTTTCGAACCGGACCAGAAAAGGTATCTTGCACAACTAGATCCCAAGGGGAACCTGTGCACCGAATTTGAGAAAGATCCACGCAGTAGTTCCTGAGAAATCCCGATAACAAGGTTTCATGGGGTAATCCAAGATGGCCGCCTTGTGGCCATATTGGATTTGCGAATCGGACCAGAAAATATATCTTGCACAACTAGACTCCAAGGGGAACCAGTGTACCAAATTTGAGAAAGATCCATGAAGTAGTTCCTGAGAATTCATGATAACAAGGTTTCATGGCGAAATCCAAGATGGCCGCCTCGTGACCATATTGGATTTCCGAATTGGACCAGAAAAGGTATGTTGCACAACTAGACCCCTAGTTCTAGGGCGGGTGTATGTAAAATTTTTCCTGAAAAAATACGGAACACGGACTTTATTCTAAATTACGGGAAAATGCCTATATGGGGTATGGGGGGTATAGGACCATCCTGGGAAACCTACTTCTCGACATTTGCGATATAGGTTGTGGGGTCTCGTTTTCTTAGTCTCGTCAAGACAAACATGATAGGAAGTGTCACGGAGCGAATCGTTGAAATTTTTGAAAAAGTACGATATAGACCCATATAGGCCCAGGTCATTAAACAGTGCAAGATACAGTATGGAATGGTATTGTACTCGTCCATGTTGTAATGAAAACCTGTTTTGGACTTTGGAGTACAGTACCTTTCCATACTGTATCATTCACTGTATTAATGACCTAATACTATTGAATTCAACATTGTATAATCATATATTTATTATATGTGAAATCTCAGAAGTAAAAACATGCAGTGACAGTCGGCAGTATATTCACAAATCAGAGTTGTCTTACCCATGGGACTAATAGAGATTAAAAATACATGTCTTACCTTATATCATGCGATACATATTTCTCAAATTGTCCAATGCAGATTTCAACAGCAGTCCAATACATTTGCTGCAACCCAATACAAAGAAGGATACTGGACCGCCACGTTTTCTCATTTTATGCCTTTCATTGGATTATTCCTACGAAGTAGGCTCTCATTTGCAAATTGTCCGGTAGTCAGCGAGTCAGTCCATCCGAATCCTTTCGTCGGCAAAATAAGGAGAACCGTTGATATTGGAACCTTGATTTTTGGCATGAGGGCGCACCAGGGAACTGTTACCAGCAAGATCGGAGCTCACCTACTTTTCGTGGAAAATTTGACCTACTTAGGTGACCTATAAACCTCGAAATTGGTCAAGGTACACACTTAAATCATATCAAACCCAACTTCCAACGTCCTGTGACGTTAGTCACAGTCATGTATATACGACATGTATATTATATAAAATGATATACATGAACGGAAGGCAATGTAATATTCCCGTCAGGTCGGGTACAAAGGTAATTTCATCTCCACACGCCAACACTCAAATCTACATGTAGGTTCCTGTAACACTTGACTTTTCAGCTTTCCATTTGCAAAGTTGAACGTAGAATCATGGAAGCTCTACATCGCTTCCATATTCGAGCTTTCCATCTCGTAAAGTTGTAAGCAGAAAAATAGAAAGCTGACATCGCTCCCGTATTCGAGCTTTCCATCTCGGAAAACTGAAATTAGAAATATGGAAAACTCTGCATCGCCCCCGTAGTCAACCTTTCCATCGCGCAAAATGGAAAATGAGAAGATGGCAAGATCAACAGCGCTCCGGTATTCCAGCTTTCCAAAATGAATTCGTGACATTTTGGAATACAATAATTGTCAAAATTGGGACACAGGGCACGATTTGAGGACAGAAAATAATTGCATGATTCGTGTAACTCAATTTCCGTAAAAGAAATATAAAATGTAGAAATTAAGAACAAAGGAGAGCATTTCAACAACTTTCAATGAACGTGCTCGTTAGTGTGCCTGTAGTGAAAATTGCGTTATTCGGAGCATGTGCCTTGTGCATATGATATATGATTGAATGCGAAAATGCTTCAGCTTGCAACGTGTAACGAATCTGTGTGATTCACTGAGAATCACTTTGAGATGGCACTTTGGGATGCATCTAAAGTTGCGTTTGCAGTGAAAATTGCGTTACTGGGAACATTAAACCTTTTTCCTATCTTCAAATCGTGGACCTAATGAAAATTGGTCCCATTGTGCCATCTTGCTTCATCAATTCAACATATTTATTTTGCGATATTTTTATGACAAAGTTTCATCGGACAACCTCACCCTTCAGTGAATGTGGTATCAGCCATTTAATGGTATGTCGTAAAATGTGAATGTTGAACTTTGGGAGAAACCAGATCAAGTTTAACAAGTATATCGCTCTCGTATTCCTATAAGTCATAAACTCATTTGGAAAACTGGAATACGAGAGCGGTGTAGAGCTTTTCATCTTTCTACTTTCCATTTTGCAAGATGGAAAGCTGAATTCTCAAGTTCGGGATACGGTTAAGCGATATCCCAGCTCTATCAATATACCGCAGCCCATATTCGGAGTGTCAACAGAAGCCATACTTGGAGTTCAAATATTGTTGTTCCGGTCCTAACACGATTGGTTATAACATAATGTGCGTTTCTGGTTTGAATAATTTAGCCTATTTAGTAGGTCAAGAGAAATGACGGACCGTTAGTATTCAACTTTTGAAGATGTATAACTTACACGTGTTACAACAGTGCGGATATGTAATTGCGTTTTACGAGAGGGGTGCACGTGTGATTCTTTACAGGCGTCATGTCTATAATGTAGTTTTGTTGAACGGCAAAATGATCTTCGGTGTGTTATTATTGTCTTTGTTGTTGTTGTTTTTGTATATGTACACCAGGCCTTCACCTTGATTGTAAAATGTTTACTTTTATAGTGCTGAAATTGAGCTAGTTTCGTTTTCATCGGAGTTATATTGTTGGCTTAATTCTACATGTTTAATATGTTAGTATTTTATATTTTTGGATAATTCTCCTCGCATTTTGGATGGAAAGTTGAACGTTTCTGTGTATTAACCCTACCTGGCTGGGGGGGGGGGGGCCGAAATGGCCCCCCTACCAAACTTTCTGCGCAAAAAATGAAATGCCGTTTTTGAAAATGACGTCACTGTGACATCATCAAAGCGGTCATCTTGGATTTGTTTTACATTTTCTGGTAGAGCTTGACCCAAGGATATAGTGTGGTAATTTTCAACCTCCTAGCTCAAGGGGTAAGAAGAATAATTAGGGGAAGCATCTCGCCCCCCTCCCACCCCAAGCCACAACAGGTTCCAAAAAGCCCAGGACAGATGTAATGTAAATGTAAAGTTCTGGATAAGATCTTGTATTTGTATATAATCATGCCTTTTCAAATGAGCAATTCTCAGAAAGAAATATAGATTGTTTATCGTTATTCTTATTTACTGTGCTAGATGGATGACAGTGTAATTGTAATTTCCAATAAATATGACGTCTAAGTTAATAAACATCGTTTTGGTGCCAAATGACAGTTTGTTTCTCAATCCACATGTCCCGGTATGCTCTCATATGGCCGTTTCACTCCCCAGCTATCACCACCCCCTCTTCAGCATGGATAGCTCGGTGGAGTAGTGGATTTGTGCGCTAGAAATACAAATATTGAGGAAATAATTTGTGGACGACCACTGGCTATTCAGTGTAAGACCTGATGCCCATGCCCGTATTACTATAACCCAAATTCGCTCAATTAGTCCAGCAGTTTGGTGAATATTTTGGGGTGAATTGTGCCATTTTGGCAACAAGCATGAAATTTTCACCAATGATAGTCATTCACCTATTAAAAAAGATCGGATATGGGGCCATTTGAAAAAATCCAATATGGCCGCCATTTTCAAGATAGCCGCCGCTCCATACGAATTTTCTTATGAATTGCTGTACAACTTGTGTTTTTCGTCTTACAGCTTTGAGTTGTGATGTATTTTATGAGGGAATATGCACTCGACAATCTAGACTCGATTGACACTTAAAAATCCAAGATGGCCGTCACTCCATAAGAATCTTCTTATGCAATGCTGTACAACTTGTGTTTTTCGTCTTACAGCCAGGGTAAAGAATAGAATGTTGCACACCAGTAGTTAACCCTACCTGGCCTGGGGGGGGGCCATTATGGCCCCCCCTACCAAACTTTCTGCACTATCTCCGGAACGGCGAAAAATGGAGAGCTGAAACTCCGTGACTTTATCATTTGTCTTATTGGGGTCATTTTAAGCCTATTTTCATAACCCCCCGAGCAGAGGATCATGGGTAAATTCAAGATGGCGGCCACGTGGTGTACCAGAAAAGTGATTTTTTGTCATATTTCTTCAAAATTTCTGCTTTTCCGCAATGAAAAGTGGGCAAAAACTATTTTATTTCATATCACATTAATATTTGCTAATTTTTCATGCAGTTTTTGTGGAGAAATTGCAAAAATAGACAATTCGGAAAATCTGACCAAAAATCGACCAAAAAATGCCGTTTTTCAAAATGGCGTCACTGTGACGTCATCAAAGCGGCCATCTTGGAATTTTTTACATTTTCTGGTAGAGCTTGACCCAAGGGTATAGTGTAATAAGTTTCAGCCCCCTAGCTCAAGGGGTAAGAAAAATAATTAGGGGGGGCCATTTCGGCCCCCCCCCCAGGCCTGGACAGGTCCCAAAAAGCCCAGGCCAGATAGGGTTAAGAGAACTGTTCACTGCATGAGGATGACTAATCACGTTCACAGTCACCACTGCATGAACACAGGCTGGTACATTTGAGTTCTGCTTTTACACATTTGCAGCGTCCGCGGCATCCATTCGTCAGTTTACAGCCACATTTGATCAACTGCTGATGTGTGAAGAAACGTTCATATACACACCCACTTTCTCGGGGTGTTCTGACCCTTATGTGAAGAGATGTTCATATACACACCCGGGGTGTTCTGACCCTACACCTGCCTGAGTATAGGAGTTATTATAACATCACTATATGTACTAACATGTACCTCAGAGCAGTTGTTTCAGATAATTTCGGGAATATATCTAATGTATATCCCAGGCATATCTCTCATCAGGGGCCAAGCCTAATCATGAATATATTTAACTATTCACGATAAATACTCTCATATTCTCGTAGATATAGTGATGCCGGAGTTATCCACGGGGTGAAATCTTACATTATTTTAGATTTACACTCTTCTTCTGCGTTACTGTTGTCTGTACTGCACACGTTGTGTAATCGTTTATTAATTTCGATTCACACATATCTTGTTTTTCTCTTCTTTCTTGCTGACTGTTCTTCTCACGTGCCAGTGTATTTTAGCAATATACTTAATGGAGTGGCACGATCCCGGCATGGTCGTCACAGGAGATTCTGATTATGCTTCGAAAAACATCTCGAACCTGATAGCATATTCTTACTATTTCTCAATCCAGGTGTCGGAACATGAATCTCACTTAAAGAGATATTAAATACGGGTCATGTTCATTTCAGGATGTCAGCCGCTGTCTGCATTCCGTCTCTCAGTGTTTGTAGTCTGTGGGAACATGATTCTCACTTAAAGATATATTAAATACGGGTCATGTTCATCTCAGGATGTCAGCCGCTGTCTGCCTTCCGTCTCTCGATGGTTGTAGTCTGCGGAGACATCTAACACTGTCGCAAGCCGTCAGTTGAATGATGAAACTCCAGGTGGCATGGCCCAGTCGGTACATGGCGCGAATGATATAATTGGCTATAAGAAATCGTCCGTCACCCGCTGATTGGCACAGAATCGCTCTGACAGATTGGTTGAAATGCCGGCACCTGATTGGTTATTTTGACACCCACTGCAGAAGGCATTGTATGCTACAATCCTCTCAAGCTCAACATGTAGATGTCTACGTGGGCCAGCGTCAGGGGCTATGATTAAACCCAGTATATCGTATCAGCGTATATATTGTTAAAGTTGTAATAAGGTTGTAATAAGAGTATACTTGACCTTGTTGACAACATCCAGCTTCACATCTCCTAATGGAGAATGACAAAGCACGGTTGAATGAGAGATAAATAAATATCCGAAACAACACGCTCTTGAAGGGCTCAACATGATATCATATAGGTCAGCGCTGAGACCCCCAATTAATATTGGTAGGGCTGATCATATACATCTATTATATGTATATATGGCTGTAGTCATAACACAAACAAACAAACAAAGCACGTAGATCGATGCACCTCTTCAAAGTGGACGGACACATAGATTCAACTGACGGCTTGCGACAGTGTTAGATGTTCCCGCAGACTACAATCATCGAGAGACGGAATGCAGACAGCGGCTGACATCCTGAAATGAACATGACCGGTAATTAAAATATCTTTTAGTGAGAATCATGTTCCCACAGACTACAAACATTGAGAGACGGAATGCAGACAGCGGCTGACATCCTGAAATGAACATTACCCGTATTTAATATCTCTTTAAGTGAGATTCATGTTCCGACACCTGGATTGAGAAATAGTAAGAATATACTATCAGGTTCGAGATGTTTTTCGATGCATAATCAGAATCTCCTGTGACGACCATGCCGGGATCGTGCCACTCCGTTAAGTATATTGCTAAAATACACTGGCACGTGAGAAGAACAGTCAGCAAGAAAGAACAGAAAAACAAGATATGTGTGAATCGAAATTAATAAACGATTACACAACGTGTGCAGCACAGACAACAGTAACGCAGAAGGAGAGTGTAAATCTAAAATAATGTAAGATTTTAGCCCGTGGGTAACTCCGGCATCACTATATCTACGAGAATATAAGAGTATTTATCGTGAATAGTTAAATATATTCATGATTAGGCTTGGCCCCTGATGAGAGATATGCCTGGGATATACATAAGATATATTCCCGAAATTATCCGAAACAACTGCTCTGAGGTACATGTTAGTACATATAGTGATGTTATAATAACTCCTATACTCAGGCAGGTGTAGGGTCAGAACACCCCGAGAAAGTGGGTGTGTATATGAACATCTCTTCACACAACTGTTGTACATCCTTCTTGGGCGGCCATCTTGGGTTTTTCACGTGCCAATTGGTTTGACATCATCCACTGCATAATTCCTCATAGAATGTCTCTGAATCCGAAGATGGAAGACAAAACACACAGTTTCTACTATAATTCTTAAGAAAATCCTTACGAAATGGCGGCCATCTTGAAAATGGCGGCCATATTGGATTTTTCAAATGGCCCCATATCTAATTATTTTCTGTTAGTCAAACTCTATCATTCCTGAAAGTTTCATGCTTGTTGCCAAAATGGCACAATTTTTTCACCAAACTGCTGGACTATACGGTTACTTTCTTGGTAATGTTTATCGTCATTCCAGCCACACTTACGTCCTTCCTCTGCAATTTGGACCGGTTAGCTACATGCATGAATTACATAGCTATTTGTGTCACGCATCGTTTTGACAGACACCACCAGTTATGACCGAATCCATCAGACGAAGGACAAACATTCCCACAAAACGCTATCCGTCTCATTTAAGTAGCTTCGTATAATGCCTACAATAACAATGCTATGTGATGACTGGTTTTGAAAAAAACACATCTAGTCTGTATGCATCGCCATATATTGAAATGTCTCTTCATAATTTTTTTTGTCTTTTTTGTATAGCACCATCTTTCAAAGCAGCTTTCTATATGTTGTTACTTCGTTAATCTGTCATTTTCCGGTGGAAGGATCTTTCGCCTGAATTGATTTGACTTTGGCGCGCAGGCTTCCTTTGCAAAATATACTTAATATTTAACTCTTGATTGGTCATGTTATAAACTGTCTTAAAAGCAGCAGTAACGACTGTTATTTGTATCATTATTACATATGTATCATTATTTTAACACCATGATTAGCATGTTAGGAGTATTTCCTTTTACTTTCTCGTGGTATTTTGTTGTTGGATAGATACTACTATTGTCCGGTGTTACTTTCATTCCAGTTTATACGATTATTTTTATGGTGCATTATTACACCAAAAGTGTTCTTCTTCTGCTCGATCTAATGCTATTACTACTTTTAATCTACAAACGGCTTAATTCCCAGTCGATATATTTTACTAGTGATTGTTAGCGATACAGTACGAGGCGATTACTCCCTACAGCATCGTTTCAACGGAGTGTTTACCACTTGTTTCATTCAGGTGCAACAGCGGTTCCTCTGATGAACAAATCATAGACGTTCAGATAAGCCCATAAGGACAGCGAATTATATCACCATGATAATCTTATTTGAATTTGCTGACTGATTATTTGGTTTGAAGCGACCGTAGATATGATTATGCCTTCCAAACAAGTGATTATATTATGTTGATATGTAACACCTCATTCGAATTTTCTGACGAATTCCTTGGTTTGAAGCGGTAGCAGCTGTGATTTTGCCTTCCAGACAATCACCTTCTACTCTTACCGTTATCTCAAATAAACGAGTATAATCTAACAGAGGCTTGAGGGAATCTCTTCTATCAAAGGTGTTTTACCTTTGTTTTGGAGAGAATCTTATTCAGGGAATTACTGTTTCTTTACGACACCAGTTTCCGTGACCATAGGACACTACACGTGCCTTTGAACCTTCTTCGTCAAACAAAATACTAATTCGGATAAGAACTTGGATTTTGTCACCGTTAAAACTAGAAAAAATGGAAAATGATTACTGTCAATGATCTCAGATCCAGATTTCATGCTCCTTTATCCATACTGCAGATGTAGTGATCATACTATTGATGACTGGAATCTTAAGTAAAAAATAAGGTCGGATGATATCGTGAGAAAATATATTGATTAATTGCCCATGACTCCAAAATCGTATGACCCCTTCTACATGAAACTTTCAGTAAGCAGATATTATGATGCATAAAAATGAATCGGGAAAATCGTCATTTTGGGAAAGCAGCATAATGTTCCTATTTTCTAGTTGCGTCTCTGTGAGTGCGTGTCAGATTTATCGGTGATGGGTTTCTATTTAAAGTATACAGCATGAAAGATTACAAAGTGAACAAATCTGCAGGGTGCACGTTTGTGTACACTGTCAGTCACACTCGCCGTCAGGTCGGATAACACGAATACAGTATTATGACGATATCTGTTCGTTGATCCTATCGTCTAGCTTGTCTGATGGGCAAATTCGATCTGCTTTTAATTGATTCAACATCTTAAAGGCCAACCTGAGAAGTTCTAAAGAAAATTCATCTGCTTCGACATATGAATTTTCTTTAGGGGATGCTTTAAACGCTCTAAGGTCAAGTCATAGTCCTTGATGGAGAATATTATCTAGCTTTACCAAGTTCGATTTGCTTGCACCGTTGTGAACAACAGAATCATAATCAAGTTTTGAACGAACAAGTGATCGATAAATGGACGCTAAATTTACAAATTTAGTTTAGATGATATCTTATCAAATAACTACTGAAAAGAAGCAGCGTTTATTTACAAATCTTGTTTGGTGGGTAACACAACATGTATTCTAAATTAGTGAATGTCTCTAAAAGTAGCAATCGCAACTGACTGTTAGAAGTGCTTCTATAAATCATTATATTCCCATCGGTGTATGTGGTCGCAAAAGAAAATTCAGTTCCTAGAGAACCATTTTACTGAGGGACGTGATCATTGTCAATTCATCAGATGAGATGTAACATAAACAATTACCGATATGACAGCCTTGATATCAGTTTGCCTTGTATTACCCGGCTAGTATGATCAAGAGTAAGTAACACCAGTTTGGTTAATCTTGTAGAGCTAACTGGGATGACACCAAGCCTCCATAGCTATAACAGTTAATTAATAAACCATTATAATGACACCGAGAAAAAGACTCAATAATCAGACTACATGCACCCGCTTCTGTGATAACAACAATAGCATTGTTGTCCCCTGCCACGTGTCAGTGAAAGAGGACAATGGAATGCCCTTCGTCCGTCCGTCCCTGTGTCCATTTGTCCGTGCGGTCAACCCAAATGTTGCGAACGCAATATCCCAATAAGACAGAGGGCTAGAGGCTCGGTATTTCGTACAATACTACATTATGCTGCAGTATCAGAGCATGTAGGTTCAAAATGTAAATAACATTATAATTCTATACCTAAGAAGCATGCTGAGCTAAAGCCATGATCGGTTGCACAATGATGTCTTATTAGAGCTTCTTGGTCAAGTTCACTCAGGACGGACCGTGACATATTTTCAAAAGTCACGGAAATCAAATTGTGAATTTCAGTCCTAATTCCCCGTGAACAAAATATCGAAGGAGTAGATTGAAGTTCCTGTTGCCTTACGCGGATGTTTACCTCAAAGTTCCTCATGGTGAACCTCTATTTTTTTCACAGATGGGAAAGTGGGACTAGCTGATATAGTTCCTTGTAAACACAACATATTTGGAGCAAACTTGGCTCTGGCATTTGTTCTTTGAAGTAGCAGGAACGCAACTTGGATGGGTGGTGCTTAGTTGGTTCGTCGCGATATATCTGAAATATTGCTGAAAGCGTTGTTAAATTCTGTTAACACACTCACCCTTTGGTAAAATGCTGCTTCATAGGGTCTTGAAAATAATTGTAATGGCCGTGAACAGATTAATTACTCAGGTCTTCGTTTACAGCTATCATCACTTTGAAAATGGGAAGAGTAGACCTAAAAAAAAAACACATTTTCAGTCACATTGTTTTTTCTAGTCCTTCAGTCCTGAACAGCTTTATCCTGCATCACTCACTTCTTTTGAGAGAGAGAGAGAAGAATATTGTATTGTGAGATTCCTTCAGCCACCAGAGAAAGACCATTATTCTACAGGGGAAATGCGTTAGTATTTTATATGCAATTTTGGATGTAAGATCCAACATTCAATATTCAGCCATCATCCACAAAGAATGTTGGAGTAAATAATCTAAATTACAAGCATCAGATCCGTCATTCAGAGCTCAGCCGTCGTCCATTAGAGAATATTCGCGTCCATAATCCAAAGACCTATTCCATATTCCATATAACAGTATTAGCACCAAATTCAAAAAGACAATCATAGTATACATAAACATAGGCTTGTTTCCTGCAAGAGAGAAGCGGTCAACAGTTTTCAATGATGCCGGCAAGACATCATGATGTTCCAAAAATATCAAATCAGTATCGCTGATCAGTATTCTTAATCCATAATATTCGTTGTAAAGTCGTCATCTAAAGAATGATGTATCTCAGTCACGCTTTGATTGTGACTGTTCATATGAGTACCATGGGGATCTTGAAGTACATGGGTTCATACGGCCCCTAGCCCCGGGTTAAGCGGAATTAGACACAAGTTACGAAACGTAACGCCATAGATCTTGCACGCTACGCTCGTATTTTGCTATCAGCATGCGATATGTATTGCCAAATTTGAGAAACTTTGAGTGGAGGCGCTTGGTGGTGTAGCCCTGTTTGCTGTTTGCATACGGCAGGCAATTTCAAATATGCATAAAATTAGAAAAAAAAATGGTTTCCTGTGATATCAGGATGACGTGTAGCGAATTTCTAAGTTGCGTTGCTTTGAGAAGTGCATAGATTAAACATTATGGCTTAGAGTGCACCTGCCAGGGGGAGGCGGACTGCTGAACTCTTTTGTTCTCCGACTCGGTAGTGATGTATTTGCGTTTGGTCGGGTGTGCGTATGCTGGCGATGATTATGGGTTTGCCCTTTCTGTTATGAATGGGGGTACAAAGACATAATCAAGTATATATTGGGCAACACAAATTGGTGTTGCGAGTTGGAATGGTAGCATTCCAGTTCAGAATGTAGCATTTGCCATGCGTTTATAGGCTATTCACACCTGTCTAGTTTGTTGTGGCCTTATTAATTGTTCCATTTGGCTCAGGTCTAAGTCTTTGACCTGACAAGGGGAAACACCCTCTTTCAAAGCGGGGGAGGATGTATTGCCCCGCGTTGAAAGCCTACTTGTATAAAGTAGTTCCAGTTGCTGCTGGAAAGGATGGATGTATCAGGCTTAAAGGAGGGCAGCACAGCGCACAACACAATTCGTCTTCATCCCGACCAAGCGAAGACTGAAAGGGATGTCTTAACAGTCTCAGAACAATAACGCCATCGACTTGAGAATATTGAGAACTACGCCTTTCCACGAGGACAAATACAATATAAATACAAAAGAAAATAAAACGGTGTGAGATTTGAAGTCGTGAAATAGTGATTTCCTCATTAACATGCTATTATTCCGGAGGGTGAAACAATGGCTCAAATGGTGTACTTCTTGAATGGCTATTGGAGGATCCCTTAAGCTAAATATACACTTATGATACAAAACCTGAATGATATCAATGATAGAAAAACGAAAAATAACTATGACCGATAGCTTGAAGTACTTGATACTTGAAATACTTTGAGCTTGATATAGAAGCCAATCGCATCGAACCTTTCTCCGCGACAATGTTATGAGACGCTGATTAAAATAGTAACGTTTTGTTCTATCGCTGTTCCAATTTTTGGTGTTTCGTTACTGGAGCTCTTTTGCATGGTGTATTACTGCGCAAATCATAGACAATAAAACGACATAAATTCGCGAGAGATATATTGCGGGTTAATCATCTTGTCAGTGCTGAGCAGATAAGTGAAGTGGTGACACGAAATGATTTATCCTAGCCAGCTCGTTTAAGAGGGGAGATTATGAAAGGGTTTGTGTAATATCGTTCTGATTTAAGTTGGGAGTTCTGGGAGTAGGTTAATGGCACCTGTTTTCCTGGGGAACCGTGGTAATCAAGCATATACAGAAGTAATTGGTCTCATTTAGAAATCTGGAAGTATCGACAGTGTCCATTTATCTGTTTGGCATTAATGTCACAATGTACCTATATATAAGGACTAGGTATACCAGAATTTAATACGATTGTCTTAGGCTATTGGTCATTAGTGTGGTCTTGATTTGCTGGCTGTCTGAATCTCTTACTCTTCATCCTAATCGACTTCTTATGCAGGTTTCCTGTGGAGAAGAAAGTGACAATAAACGAAATTGTTCTTGATCTGGAATAAGCTAAAAATCCGGGCAATGAAATATGCAAGCTTAACGAAAACATAATTACTAACGGTCACTAAAATCACACACTGCGTTATGTCTTCATTGAAAACAATCTTTATTTTTAAAGCTGTAAAGGTGTTTAAAATTCTATTACACATAGATAATAAGCTCTTGCTGAATTTAACTGCGGTGTGATGCAAGTCGTATTATACTGCAAAAAAAATTAAAGGAAAGGTAGTTACACAAGCGAAAGTTGAGAGTATTGACCAAAAACGCGTAGCTTATGTCTTCTGTGGCCGTGATACCAATACGAATCATTTGTTACAGTAACATTGCTCAAAATATATTACGGTCAGACCTTCACCTTGATGAGGAGTTAATGTCCAGCTTTTTACACTTGTATTCTGGCCGTTATAACGACAGCTGACCTTGACGCTTATATATCGGTATCCGATTCCAAGTAGAGACAGAAGACCATTCACTTACATCAATGTTCGAATGAGAATTATATCCACGTTATCAAGCAATCAGTATCATTCAGAAAAAATTGTGGGACATGGATCGGATTTGAAGGAGAAATTGTTACCCATAAAATGGTCCTCTAGTTTAGCTCTCTCTGTTTCTAACATGCGCAAGCTGTTCATATATGGGTCATTCCATGAAATGGGGGTACCAAAGTGTGACATGCAAACCAATTTTGAAAAGATGTCAATTCCTTGCTGCACTAATTCAAGGATAATATTGATATACAGAGATTCGGAAAACATAAGAAAACGGATAATATTCCACAATTTGGGAGAAAAATAAAATAATGAAGTTGCGCGTGTAACGAGGACACCAAACTATATGCAAAATTCACCACATAACACGTTAATTTAAGTGTCAAATAGAATAAAAAGATGATCAAATTGTTAGAATATTTAATCCTATTCTTAGTCAGCATATTTAGTGGCATTGACTGCCTCAATCCAATCAAGTGGTGCGTGTAACATGGACACAAAAATGGCTTCGTGTCCTTTCGCATACATCATGTGAAATCACCATACTAGGTGGCCATCAAACTCTAGACTTTACCATCAAACTGATCATGGCACATGAACATTTTATATGTAAGACTGGTCTTAGTTTCACTTTCTTTCTTCTGGAATCAACATTTGTTTGTCACACATGTAACGAAGTGGCAAACGTAACTGTTCAGGACGCGAAATAGCACAATACTACTTACCCGCTATTTTTTGCAATTGCCTCATTATATGACACCTACTCTAAAGTGGCTCCACCAGCCATGTCACAAATATTGGGTTCCATTGCTGCACATTGTAATTCATGCCAAAAAAAAAATAAGTAAAATGCAAGCCGATGGTGGTGCGTGTAACCACATGAAAGAGGACACGAAAGCGAGACATAAAAGTATATTCCAACTACAGCTATTAAGGACACATCGAAATCCTGTCATATTTGGATCGATAATAGACAAGATTAGCCCAGCTCAGGAATAGTTTTGAATGACCACTGAATGACATTTTCTTGGTGACAGGTAAGAGGTAAGGCAAGTAACAAAGAGGACACCAAGCGTTACACGCGCAACCTGAATTTTGAGGGTTTCATGCATCCAGAATCTGCATTTAAGGATGACTGTTATGAAATAAACTAAAATAAATTGAAAGACATGAGCCAGATCGATACTTTAAGTTGTTTTATTGGTCAAATTTATTAGCAATTCATGCACACATTGCAAACAAAAGCATCAATGTTTGCAATATTTGCAATGTTTGCAATGTCACATTTTTGGGGTCCGTGGGTGTCCTCATATGCTGACACCGATGATCATCCAAAAGTAATGGCCGTACATATAACTAAGATGTTATCTTATGTATTTCTACTTGTATCTGGCATTAAATAGGAATAAATGTTTTTAAAATCAATGTAATATCTTAGAAAATTCACTGGTTTTAAGTTTGAGTGCTTAGTGGTGACCCCACGTCATGGAATGACCCGTATACATTGATCTACATTTGGTCCACTTGCGCCTTTTACATGTATCTTCCCTTCTCATTATAAAGACCCGTGATATTCATCTATACGCGATTGATTTTATAGTGGCAAAGCAGAAACCACAAGAATACTTTGGCAGTATCGATAAGCTATTGGTGTCAAATTAATGATAATTGAATTCATACACACAGTTGCCATTCACTACCAGCTAAACATGACATCATCATGTTGATGGAACAAGGCATTGTTTTGACAGGTATGATACCCTCTTCAGTCGTCTTAGTTTGAAATCAAGTAACGGGAAACTACACGTGTAGGGCTGCGGTATTGCCAGCTTTAAGAGCCTTAAATAAATATCCCACACAGCAAAGTCCCTGAAGATTAAATAAATATCCCACACAGCAGAGCCCCTGAAGGAAGGCCATGATCGTAGCTCGAAGGGGAGTTTAGCAGGGAATTAGATCTTCTACGCGGGGTCAATCTAAAAAATACAAAAACACAAAAATACGCGGAAATCTAGCAGCTATAATATTTAATTGTCAAGAACCTAGGATTTACAACTCCATTCAACCGCTGGAACGTCCACTGGCTTGGGGCCCGTCTTCAGTAATAATAGTTAATTATATAATTATCTGCAGCTTATTTCCAGCTATCGAGTGAAGTTTCAATATCATCGAAATGGTGTTTGACCCTATTACGCGCAAGCATACGGACTGCAGTTTGCGACTTGATATACTGAGGAATCGCAATGAGGTTGGACAATCTTATATGAATCTCGCAGATGTGAGCAAAGACAATCTTTGGTTCAACGTGCGGCGAAGTTGACCGTACGGCGTCACTTGTTCTGAATCGGACCAGTTCCGTACCGTATTCGAAATTGAGGCGCCGTTATTGTTTAACAACTGTTCAGGTTAGGCGGAGAAAACTAACTTTTTATTATCCTGCATTCTCAGGACATATAGCTCACTTTTCATTAAACCTCTGTCTAGGAAGATAAAACTCGCTTTTCGTTGTCATTCAGCCCATGATAATGCTCACCGCAGCTACATCTTTAAAGGAATATCTTGCCGGCAAATAAAAGCACAAATCCACGATGAACGTTCCGATGATGTCACGTCATGACATATCCCGAACAAAATGCATTTATATCGATTTTATCCACAGAGTTTGCTGGGTTAGGTTTTAACCGTGGGATGGCATGTTTGGCTCAAACAGACGCCAAAGTGTTAAGACACAATGAATTAGAGTACTAAGCTCATGTTTCTTTATTTAAGAACACCGGGAAAAAGTGCACCAAGGTGGATAGGGGCGGAATTTTGTCTTCTCCAACCTAATCCGGATATTCAGTAATCTTCACACGACATTACCTTGGTCTTGGATTATTGACCTTTGAAAACTCTGAATAGACGACCGCTGCCCAGTGACGGATACGACGAATTCATTAGTAGTCACGGATGCTTTAGTTATTACAAAATCTGGTCATTATAACAGTGGCTTTTTTAGATGCTCGTCCGCGTCAGTAGCCTCTGTTATTACCATTCAATTACATGGTCGTAACAACAATTAACTCAGATAAGTTTATATTTATTTTTCTAAAAAAAATTGCTTTGTGAACACATACCCCCAACCTGACCAACAATAATCGTGCAGTTAATCACAAGAACGTTTCCAACTGACGAAGTGATTATTGGCTTTCAAGTCCTCCGTATTGGCTTACTTATATATGGTGAATGCAGAGAAATCGAGTGGTTTGTTACTTAAAACAAGATGATTTTAGAGCACACGGTATCCCTCGTCAATCCATCGTATTCATGGTCGAGTAGACTCCCATTTTGAAAACCGCACAGGAATGAATCCACAACCAGACGCTTAATGTCATGGCATCGTTCGCTCCCATCATTGGCATCATGTAATGCTAGCAGCTGAATTATGACCATGTTGGATGACCTGTATGTTATCTCTTCAACAACAGATACTTAATACTAGTCTATGTTTCTGTATAACAACATCTTTTGTTGGCGTATCAAAGCTAATGTTCGAATCAGCAATACTCAAGTGTTTCAGCTTCTTTATTTTAAACGAGAGATCCTGAAGGATCTTGGCGCCCACCATTGTCCGATAATTATAAGCTAATAACAAGAGGATCTTTTTGTCCATTGTTACTAAGAACAAACCATTGATTTGTAATTTTGTTTGCAGAATTTCGAATTTGAGCGAAAGGTAAATTATACAATGGTGTGAAACAGGTTTGGCTTTAGTCTTTATTTTTCAAAGAAATGACTTGATAACAGGGGATTATTTTGGGAAGAAGGTCGGGAGGAAATGGTATTGTCTTTAAATAGGGGAGGAAAGTAATTTACTGAAAATGGTAAAGTTTATTTGAAAGATTGATTTTGTTTGTCAGTTTGTTTCTTTGTTTTGTTTTTCGAAAGAAATATTTGAGAAACGATATAATGAGAGCTATGTATTATGGGAAGTCAAGCAAATACTCATCAGTTTCCTATTTGACATACCAGTAGTGGTTTCGGTCATTTTTGTTCTTGACATGGTACATGGCCAAATAATTGTGGTCATCGTGGAGTTCGAAATGATATTGCGCACAATGTGGATGATTTTACGTACACGATGGAGTCACCAAATAAGGAATTACAGACTCTGGGACAATTTTGATGTAGGATTTACATGCACAAGCAATTCTACTGTTTATATTTTATGTCAGTTAAAAGTTAAACCAGTCCGTAGGGCCTACGTTCTTAACATTGCGATGTGAATGTTTTGTGAAACAATGCTCTTTGAGAATGAAACAGTTCATGTTAATGAAAGTTTACAGACGAATGTCTTTGAAAGAACTGTTTTAGTAGGGGAGACCGGGGTAATGCCGGATGTATAACTTCAACACATGTGACATCGATACTTCTTCACTGCACTGCAATTTACTTCTGCAATGGCAAAGACACAAAGTAGGTCTGCTGTTACCCAACATATAAATAGGAACAATTTGTTGTTCAATATAGATTTATTAAGAAATCATAAAGTGGAGATGAACCTGAACATTGGCAATCGCAACGACATGAAATGTCCAGTAACAAGGTTTGACTGTGAAATTAAAGATGGTAGGTAGGTGGCCATAGTTCATAGTCCGTAGATTCCTTCTGTATATAGGAGCACCTCTAATGCTAAGAGTGTTATACATGCATATATATATATAGAATTGAAAGTCTATTAAGACATATAAAAAAGTAGAATATGCGGGAAGGTGTTGGAGCACTGCACGTGAAAGGTTACAGATGACATCACAGAGTGTTCAAGAGTTCAGTTCTCTGATAATGAAGAGTACAGGTATCGGCTGAGAACAACCATCACATTTGCGACACATCCAGGGTCGCTCAGACGAGATGAAGGGTCTATGATAAAGGCACATATATCCTCTGTTGCCCTTGCAGTGTGTCAAAGGTCTTGAGGCAGTGTAAATCATAGCAAGAAATTTGTCTCTGGTGTCCTGAAGGATGTCGCACGTGACAAGGATATGTATGCACGACTCTGGATGTTCAGAGCACAGCCGGCAGGTTGGATCCACAGAAAACTGGTTGAACACAGTTTTGTTTGAGTGAAGTACATATGTTCCTGTCAGGAGCGTTAGCTGAATGGGGAGGGCTCGGACATCTGTTACACCCATAGAGACGGAGGATATCGCTGGATGAGGTTTCCCGGTTGGAAAGCAGCCGAGGGTCATATATCTGAGAGAAGGATACATATTAAATTTCTGAATGGGACTAAAAATACATGTTGCATAAATAGACCGCAATGGCGACCTGTGTACAAAATTTTACACAAAAATCTGTTAAATCCCAGGAATTTGTGAAAACTCTCTTAAAGGAATAGACGGCTGTTATGTATTGGTTTAGACTATCATGACCATGGAACTTGTCCCACTTTTTGCAACCGATTCATGTATGACAGGTCACTGATTGAGAAGGGAATAATTATCTTTTATTTTTTCTGGCTATAACTTGTCATTACTCAAGATAAAAAAAAAATTGCAATGAAATGTATGGCAACTACATGACGTTGGTGATGTAATAGAATAAACGGTTTGTACTCACTTGTCAGAAGACACTCCAGAGGTTAAGTACAGGAATCCATACCTCGTCAGAGCATCCTGGTGATCTCTATCTCTTCTTCACGATACCCATTTCAGGGCATCTTGGTGATGGCGAAGTCAAGGCATCCCATGCAGGCCACCCATGGACACTGGTAGAGCATAACACAAGGACTGGCTGGCTGAAGTATGTGCCAGACGCCTCGAGTCAGTGTAAATTTTCCTCATTTTAAATATTTGTAGTATGGTGCCCAAAAGTGACAAATCACACCAATTTGATTATTGGCTATGAATGGGGATCATTTATTGGACGTCTGATTATGGATTAAGGGAGTAGATGCTTAGAATTATCTATGTATTAGAATTCATATATTAAATTTCTAATATGCTCTAATTTGTTCTTGCTTTCGTGTAAAATTTCGTTCGTTTTCCATTTGTGAATGTTGTCTGATTTGCTGAGAAATATGTTGGCTGATAAAGAGATGACTTTCAATGAACGGATGTAAATGCACAGAATACAAGTCGATGGTTAGACCAATAACTTGGTATTACGCCAGCCTGCACACTCTTTTCATTGGTGTAGACGTGGTCGAGTAATGTCCCATTTACAGTTGTAGGTTCAGTGATTAACTGGGCAAGTCCTAATTCCTGTTCCATGAATTGTACAAATGTATTATCTTTCTCCAGCAAGTTCATATTAAAATCTCCAAGAAAGAAAGTCGGTTTCTGTGTATTTATGAATGGCTGGATATTGTTGCGTACAACATGTTGTAGTTGTATATCTGACAGTTTTGGTGTTTTGTAGATGAATATAACTTGAACATCATTTCTTTTGACTTGTGCATCTATGAAGATAAATTCAACGTTATCATAGACGTGAGAATTTATTTTGTTCACAATCCATGAAATGGTCTGGTCGTGTTGGATGGCCGAGCTTCATCTAATCTATACGTTTGAAACCCTGGCAGTTCATACTGATCAGCTCGGTCTGTATTTACAAGACGTGTCTCACAAATTCCAATTAAGTCTGCATTGTGTACATTTGGATCACTCTTGATATCGTCTATATGTAAATGCAGGGATCTAGCATTGTTAAACAGTAGTTTTACCTGGGAGTTGTCAATACTGTACAGAGGTGTGTAACACAACTGAAGTGGATTTTTGTAAAGCCTTTCCATTTCTTGATGTACCTTTTCATCCACTTTCAATGCTTTCTCATTGAAGTCAAGAATGTGCAAGTTTGCTAATTTGCGGACTCGAGACAGTGCAACATAATGAACATGTGGTGGTTTATAACTGGAGCTTAGAGCTACAACAACTTCATCAACTGTGGCGCCTTGTGCTTTGTGAACAGTCTTAGCTGCAGCTGGGGCAAGTGGAAATTGGATTCTTTGATAAGTTTTTTTGTTATGAAGAAATGTCCGTTTTGTTTCAAATACTGGTGTCCATTGCTGATCAATATCTGTATGATAGAGATGTTTGTATTGTTTTCTTCTTTTGCTACCAATGTTTGTATCGGTAAAAAGAACCCATACAATGGCTGGTCTCTTAGATGTTCCTTTGTACTCTATGTGTTTCAGAATTGCTGATGCACCATTTGTCAACCCATCATCGACGTCAACATTGACTGTTACATCATATGTCATGTCAACCACAAGTTTCAGCACACTAGGCAGGTTTCCAGTTTGGTTGAGTTTGTCTTTCTTATTAATTTCTTCTACCAAGTGAATCTTAGTCTCTTTGTTCATGTTCACGGGGGAAATAATATCCGTATCGGCAAAGACGTCTACTTTTACAGTTTTCAGATCTTGAATCAATTAATGTGCTGTTGAAGTTATCAACTTTCTTGTTCTCTGTAAATAAATGCAGAGCTTTCCGTGGATAGTCTACAGACGTTGTAGAAATCGTGTGAGATGTGATAATTTCTTTATCTGTTGGTAGGAGTTGATTGAATCTTAACCTGTTTAACATCTCAGCAAATGGCAAGTCATCTTTTTGTCTCATAATTTCGGCGAGTTCAAACATTTGGAAATGTTTTTTCCATAAATTGCTTGCTAGACCGACAGACAAATCAGAGAAGATCCATGAATCTGCTACAGGACATAACTGATAAAAGTCTCCGACAGCTATTATACTTATCCCTCCGAAATCTCGTTTTGTACCTGTTAGTTCTTGTAGTTGGTGCCTGTTAGTTCTTGTAGTTGGTGCAGAAACTTAAAAAACAGGGCTATTCCACCAAGCGCCTACACTCAAAGTTTCTCAAATTTGGCGATACATATCGCATGCTGATAGCAAAATACGAACGTAGCGTGCAAGATCTATGGCTTTACGTTTCGTAACTTGTGTCTAATTCCGCTTAACCCGGGGCTAGGGGCCGTATGAACCCATGTACTTCAAGATCCTTATGGTACTCATATGAACAGTCACAATCAAAGCGTGACTGAGATACATCTTCTTTTAGATGACGACTCTATAACGAATATTATGGATTAAGAATACTGATCAGCGATACGGATTTGATATTTTTGGAACATCATGATGTCTTGCCGGGATCATTGAAAACTGTTGACCGCTTCTCTCTTGCAGGAAACAAGCCTATGTTTATGTATACTATGCTTGTCTTTTTGAATTTGGTGCTAATACTGTTATATGGAAAATGGAATAGGTCTTTGGATTATGGACGCGGATATTCTCTAATGGACGACGGCTGGATTACGAATGACGGACTAGACGCTTGTAATGCATGAAAGCGAAGAGCTTGTTACCAACCATGGAGATTTCATCGATAATGATAACAGCAAGGTCTTTGTAAGTTGTTCGAAATGTATCTAGCTGATCACTGTACATATGCTGTTGTGTTTGGAACATTTTCTTGTGGAAAGCAGAGGCTATTGTTACCCCATTTAAGTTGTAAGCTGCCTTTCCTGTGAATGCTGTTCGTAAGATCTTTATAGTATCCGGGTCATCTTCATCTTTGGAATTTAGAAGTCTATGTAGTGGTTGATAGAGAGCTTGTACTACTACAGATTTTCCAACACCCGCTCCTCCCGAGAGGAATGCGTACAGAGGGTCAGTCTTTGTAGAAATCCATTGTATAACGTGATTGAAAAATTCTCGTTGTTTAATGTTAAGAGATCGGAGCAAAGCCCGGTATTCATCATCTGGAAGCAGTACTGAATTTGTTTCAACGGATACAGAGGTACCAGGTAAATCAAGATCTTGGCCAATATCTGCTGTGCTCTGGGATTGTGTAGGGGGAATAAAGTGGATAAAGTCCTCTGACTGACTGGTAGATTGCTCAGCATCTTCTGCTTCCACTTGTTCAGTGTTGGGTGCTAAAATGTCAAACTCTGTGGAAAGGTCTTGTTCAGCTTGTTGCCTCGCTAGATCTAATTCTTCGACATGGTGTTCGTATTTTTGCAGCAATGGTAAAATCTCTGCACTTTTATTTTGGTAATGACCTTCATATGTGTCGTATCCACCCTTAAGATCTTTGTTTTCGTCTCTCCATGGCATAAATAGGAGAAGTTTTTCTCTGTAGAAGTTCTCAGAATTTGTGCTCTTGCTGTATCTTACATATTGTATTACCTTTGGGTTCCTCCTTTTTCTGATTGTTATGCCACCTCGCAATTTCATCACAATATTTGTATCACCGAACTCTGTATCACTGTCTGT
>JAVTVY010005715.1:0-37570 GCA_036873755.1 Hanleya hanleyi
ATTGATTTATATAAGTAACCTGAAAAAAATTCGATTATTGGATGACCCCACATGAGCGCCATTTTGAATTTAAATCATTTTAAACTGAAGACAAATAGCAAATGGAGTCAATTTGAGAGTTTTCTCAGTTCAAAAAGAATCACTTTGAGCTAAACTCAATCCCTTGAATTTAATTAAGAACATGTAAAAGACAGAGGGCTTGGATTTTGTCTGTTGGTACGATAACGAGTTCAGGCTAAATTTGAATGTTTCGAAACAAAATTGGTATTTCTTGTGGTGGATGGCATAACAACTGCCTTCGACAATCATCCGCCCAATCGTCAAGTGCGTATACTTTAGGCCTTTTTTCATGCCTTTCTTACCAAGCTGTTAGTGTTCTAGCAATTTGTTTTTAATTTAGAGGTGATGCTATGTGTGATGATGTTACTTGATTATAGCCTCTTTGATGTGGTGGGCCAGGCAAATGTTTATATGATACCCTACTTAATGAAGAAGGGGCGGGGTGGTGCTGATGGGGCATACTTATCACAGGAAAATCGGCATGCAATGAAGTCAGAGTTAAAATAATTTATTTAATTATTATGAGTTCAGTTTCATCTGCATAACCGTTGGCTCATACCATCCGGGGCAAATTCAAATTGTTAGCGATCAGTGATTCATGTATAACTCATTTTCAGTTCATTTTCGGTATTCTTCTTTATCAATTTTGAGTTCTACAAAGATTCAGTCTATTTCCACAACAATTCGTCCGTGTATTACATACCAATCATATCGCCCAGACCACATATTTTCGACGTAACGCCCCTTCTCATAAATAGGTTACCTCCCAAGGATGTGCAACCGCTCTCTTAACGTACGAGGTCAGAACGATTTTTTTAATGATCTCCTGATTATCCGATCAAAGAGACAAAGGTTTGACGTTTGATCCAAAACTAAACTGGATTCCTCTCTGTCACATGGGTAAGGAGTAACCTAAGATTGGTGTTAACCCATAACATGGAACTAGAGATAATAGCGCAAAGATCATATATGTCCAATAAATTTCTGATTTTTTTTTTGGCCAGCGACCTCGACCGTTGACCTTTCAAATACACATCTCTGAGCTGGAGTTACAGCCTGGACAGAACGATTATTAATGATTTCCTGATTATCGGATCATAGAGACGAACTTCTGACGTTCGATATAAAAATAAACAGGGTTCCTCTCTGTCAGGAACTAATACCTAAGTTCCAACTTGAGCAGATACAATAAAAGCGTACCCGAGATACAACAAATATCACGAATCGTTAGATTCTTGGTATGTGCTTTAGAATAGGTTAACCAGTAGACTATACTGCGAAGCCATGTGACTTTATCAGTATGTCGGCACCTTTTCCCACTTCCCTTTCTTGTTGTAATTTTTACCTGCATATGGCGAGATTCTGCTGGTGGACGTTTCGTCCCCGAGGCTCACACCCTGTACAGACCTTTTAGTCTTTGATATACTTTGGCATTTGTGGGAAGTTGATGCTTGGTCGACATCGAGCCTTACAGGCTAGTCTTTTGTGTTAAATGTCGTCATTTTCATCTGACGATGATACAACTCACCAATCCCCAGTGTACGAGTTGTCACAGCGACACAGCTCACCAATTACCAATATACGAGTTGTCAGAGCATTTTCATCATAGCGCTCTAGATGTGTGTCTAATACCGCTTATGCCCGTGTGATCATGTCATCCAAGTTGCCACATGAACAGGTACAAAAAAAGCGTACCTGAGATACAACACATATCACGAATTGTTAGATTCTTGGTATGTGCTTTAGAATAGATTAACCAGTAGACTATACTGTGAAGCCATGTGACTCTGTCAGTATGTCGGCACCTCTTCCCACTTTGCAACTTTGCAACTTTCCCACTTTCCTTATATGTGTTGTAATTTTTACCTGTATATGGCGATATTATGCTTGTGGACGTTTCGTCCCCGAGGCCCGCCCCCTGTACTGACCTTTTGGTCTTTGATATATGTTGGCATTTGTGAGAAGTTGATGCTTGGTCGACAACGGGCCTTACAGACTAGTCTTTGTGTTAAATGCCGTCATTTTCATCTGACGACAATACAGCTTACCAATCCCCCGTGTACGAGTTGTCACAGCGACACAGCTCACCAATTACCAATATACGAGTTGTCAGAGCATTTCCACCATAGCGCTCTAGATTTGTATCTAATACCGCTTATGCCGGTGCTAGGGGCCGTGTGGTCATGCCATCCAAGTTTCCACATGAACAGGTACAATAAAAGCGTACCTGAGATACATCACATATCACGAATCGTTAGATTCTTGGTTTGTGCTTTAGAATAGGTTAACCAGTAGACTATACTGTGAAGCCATGTGACTCTGTCAGTATGTCGGCACCTCTTCCCACTTCCTTTATATGTGTTGTAACATCACCTAAGTTTGGTGCTAATCCATAACATGGAACTGAATATATGGAATAATGCAATACATGTTTAATGATTTTCTGATTTATTAGCCACTGACATCGACCTTTGACCTTTCGATCAAAGTTATACCCAAACGCTGGTATCGATCCACCATCAGAGAATACAGATATCACAGAGACACAGGGCAGACAGACAAAGAGTCGAAAGGCCAACAGACGCCATACGACCTCGTCTAACGATGAGCGTGTAAAGCACAATTCAGCAAATCAACTTTGCAACTGAAGCGCTATATGTTACTCCCACCCTCCGGCGTTATATGAAGGAGTATGATAAAGACAATATGCCGATCCCACGTCATCCTCCCGGATGAAGCCGCATGAATACAAAACTGTTAGCGGACAGGACATAGTCAAATATCGCGACTGACTGTATCCTGGTACATGTTGCTCGTTCCGCTCCCTAAACATACTGCAGGAGAATCACATAAATGCCGCGCTGGTCTCTATGTGTTTACATTTGAGGTATAACTTACGGGTACATCTGCAGCAAAATTAAAAATCGATGAGATCAATATATATTTTATTTTTTCTACTATCTCTCATTTTCGTTATTCCACATTCATTATTATTACGTTGGTACAGTATTTCTAGTACTATTATTCACACCTTTCCCAAATCAAACATGTTTCAGATTAGTCTTTTTAGCTTAATTTTGTGATATATCTGATGTTATTATATCTCATGTAAATTCGTAATATTTTCATTGGCTGACAGCCTGCCACGTGTCATTCTACAAATCGTGATGTTCAATGATGATGCATTCATATCTTGCCTTACAGTTGAATAAATGTCATGTACCACGGCAGAGCGTTGAATATGACAAATTGTTCCACGGCGACATCATCTTCACCACGTCAAGGTTTCTATTTGTGAGCCAAAGGCGAACCCTTGACCAACTTGCATAGCAAACCGCGTTTCGCCCACACTCCAGTTACGTGACCTAGAAAAACTGCGCTGATGGTAAAATACGTTTGGGTTTTACTTTCGCGGCTAAACTATTCGCTGATATCGAATGTAAAATATTTTATCCACGCATAGCAATAAAATATTAATGGACAGACGTGAAATTTTATAGAAATCCGTGCGTTTCAACTCAATTCAAGTCCTTCAGTGGGAAGGTGAGGTCGGATGCACTGACATCGCGGACCGCCTTTAAAGCTCGGTGTTTTTCTACATTTGCCTGGCTTGTTGGATGTTTGATTGTAGATGAATGGGCTTATTTGACCTTCAAATAGATTTTGTTTTAAACTATGTTTCCTTTATATTTATTATGTTCATGGTTGTTGAAAAGGTGCATGTTCATCTGCCACTGGGTATCGCACAAGCTATGGTGTTTTCGAATCTGTTGTCACGGTCGCCATGGTCGCGGTGCTTAAGTGATCTGATTGGTCAATATGTGCAGGATGCCGCTGTGTTGTCGTTGATCGCGATACATTGCCCAAGCTTACCAGGGGCTATATCTAGGATAGAGATGCTCCTGGTTTTAGCGAGGATGCGGCGACATCTGCCGGACCAAGAGTTACCTCCGATAGTGCGCGCGCCAACAAATTCCCCGAAACGAAGATTGATGTGTATTTTCGTCGAACTGATGTGTATACGTCGGCCCGTTGGTGATCGAAATTGGCGAATGTCATTTGGTAATTGACTGAAATAAATTTGGTATCTTTTGAAAGGTACGTAAGATCACCGACATCATTACTCATCCAAATTATGCGATTGAGTCGACAAACAAGCCGAGATCGAACAGTCGAGCTTGACACGTCGTTTTGAAATCAACAACGTCAACGGTCGCGCAGTGTTGAACACGATATGCTTATTTCACCGAACTATTCCCATTCACATGATTATAAAGTCGTACGGTTTTACTCAAAATCTGAGAACAATGAAAATGTCGATGCATGTAGAGCAAAATTGGTTATACATAGAACCAGACTGATCGAAACAGAATCAATCAGTTTCACGGTAAACCGTTTGGCTCAATACAGAAGGTTGGGGTTATACATGGAACACCGTAAATCTATATAGGATCTACTGCTTTTACATAGAACAATGTGGTTCTTGAGAATAATGAACCAGAAGATTCATAGCAATAAATGGAGTTCTGGACTTATACCAATATATGTGGGTAGAATTTTAACGTCGCGCTTTCAACAAGTTTTAACTCATATCACGACCACCCAGTCATATTATCCTGACATCGGGACAACCGGCCCCTGTTCTATCCTCTTCTGGCTGAGCCCCACTGGAGGAAGATATAAGTACATAAATAATAATACCCTGACATGTGGGCAATCAGTTAATTCAAGAGCTTCTAAACGTTATAAAATGTCCGTTGCAATCGCCTCCGCCAAACTCTAGCCCCCCAGGGTGCGCCGCTGATACCATACCATGCACCTTTCAATAACGACAGATGACCACTTCAATACCGCCACCCCATAGCTAACCATGCTAACGGTGTTCCATTGGTTTATTGTTTTGGTTGGAAATTTATGCCGTACGACGTCGGGCATTTCAGGTTAGTTTTTCTTGGTATTCTTGCATTTATCAGGCTTACCCTATATTCAGACGTTTACTTCATCAGACGTTCTAGATGCTCACCCATTAACATCATATGAGTTATTTCCTTGAGCTTATCTGTGATCACAGTTCCCGAGCTAGCGTTTCAAATTCCGCTTAAGCCGGTGCTATGGGCCGTGTGGATACTTCATGGTCTCCACATAAAAAGCTGCAATAAAAGCGCGGCTGAGATACTAAGGCTACGTCCGATAATCCACCGTATTCTCTGGTCTGAATGTGAGCTGCCGAGGGAAGCTTTCCTGTAGAGTCATATGGTTGCTCTTTTTGTCAATTGTTCACAACTCTTGCATATCGCTCCAATTCCTTGGCTTTCTTTACCAACCTCCAAAGCTCAGGCTTGACACAGCTTCCCTGTTAGCGCGAGATGGGCTTTTATCCACAATATTCCATCCCTACTGAGATCCCTCAGTGGGAGCACATTTCAATGACGTTCGATGGACTCAGCCATATGATGTTATGTTCTCAGCCCATGTGGGCGCTAAGTGTCCTTTTCTTGTTCTAGGTCACTTTGCCCAAACCTATAGCTAACCAAACAAATTTTCACGGTTCTATGACCAAAAACAACTCGGTCCCCAATTGGCGATAGGTGTCGGGTACCTTATTTGGTCTGGTTTTATTTTTATTTTTGGGCTTTTAACAGTGAAACCAATACCATCCTGCTGGAGTGAGGGTTCAGTCAGAACTGTAGTGGTACGGTCCGATCAAGCAAACAAACACAGACGGTTACTAGAATAATTTTAAGATATGTATATTATACTGGTTAGAACATAGTACTCGCATAATTATCCATGTCGAAGAATAAACCAAAGAATGATCTGACAAAAAAAAAATTATAATAGTAATATTATTAATGACATGCTTATAAGCATACGAGTGTAATATTTTTGCCATCTACCATCCGACGGAATCCATTAGCTAATGATTTCCCTTGTGTAGCATAAAAAGTTCGGCCAACATGAATGTCAGGCCATCCACCGGGAAACGGGCGCTAATGGCGAAGGTGAACAGGATCGGAATTCATTCTGCATAATCCAAGCTTCACCAGTGTATGACCTATAAATGAGAACATATTTATCGTCCATTTTTATCTTGCCTTTACAGTTCGGTGTCGTCGACAGTGAAGTTCTTTTCATTCTCACCCGTACAATTTAAAACGGGGATGCCTGAAAACGTTAGAGAAACGCCCACAACTTCGATATTCCTGTTCATGCTACTGGTTATTTCCTTCATCATCAACACTGTGGGCTTATTATCCGGTTCGTGGCTAGCAACGGATGGTCCGCTGTCTGTCAACTGGGGTTTGTGGAGATCATGTCTGCCGTATGGGGGACGTGAAGTGTGTGGCAATGAGATACGACCAGGTATGATACCACTGAATATTTTTTCTTCTAATATATGTACTGGTAATCATCTTTAAAATAAAAACCTATTTATTGACATATTCTCAGTAAACTTCAAATTCCGGTCTAAGTACAATACGAAATTTTCACTGATTCTCCCGGGTGCTCAATATTAAAACCTTCGATCTTCCACATAATAATCTTGAACTTTCAACTGACGCGGACTTGGTCAATCTTCTCTATACACAGCAGTTGATCGATATTTATTTGACATGTTTCAATTCTATCACAGAATGGTTCCAGACCGTACAGGCTATGGTCACCATTGGATTCCTTGCGACCTTGGTCTCGCTTGTGCTCATCGCCCTCTTCGTCAAAACTGCAAGGTTCAAGTCGCAGATGATCGCTCTCTGCCTATTCATGGCTTGTTTTGCTACAGGTAATTGATTTATCTGTCTAAGATTTCTCTTCCCCTTCCGCTACGATGGTGGCTAATGTCTGGCAGATTATCACCATGGTCATAAAGTAACTGTTTATTATACACTTATTAACTTGTGACGGAGTCAATATCATGAAACCTGGACCCGAGGTCAGACTTGGCAAAGCAGACCTGACCGAGGCCGCAGGCCGAGGTCAGGCCGCTTTGGCCAAGTCTGGCCAAGGGTCCAGGTTCCATGATATTGACTCCGTCACAAGTTTATAAGTGTTTTATTATACCGAATTTATTAAATGCAGTGAATTATCGCTATGACGCCAGACTAGCGCATGGTACTATTATTACTCCTTTTCAAAAACGCTGTTTGGCGAATACTTTCTGTCATGCAGCTGTGTGTTATTGGAAATAAGACACACAGATACAATTTTATGAATAGTTCATGGATAAATCTACAAAGATGCTTCCAGTCTGACTAGAATAATACTGAGAATATAAAGTTTCAGAAGCGTTTCACAAACCCTGGGTATTTTGATACAATGTAGCCACTGGCTTCACACACTTTCCTATTTAGGTCATGGTGAACTTATTTGATTGGGTGACATCGACAGCGTAAATTTACTCCAGTTTTGAGATGAGAATGAAATGGATTACTCGGGCAGTGCAGATGGAAATTACATATAACAAATTATTCTACCTCTTGAATATTCAGGAGACCGAAACGTATGCTTACCATCGACGAACGAGAGTATTTATCTCCATCCTTCTTTCTCAACTCAGCAAAGAGTTTGAAGAGGAATTCACCAATTAGTTGTTCTTTCGTTATCGACGAAAGAATATCGGAATTAATATCTTTTGCTTGACAGTAGACCCGTAATATTGAGACGCCTGTATAACAGTTCTTTGTAACAGTTCTTGTAGATTTTCATCGTACAATCTACGAAGCGACCACCGTCAGCCATGTTGCAGACAGACGGTACTTGTAAACAGTGACCACGTGATCACAATATTGACTCCGGACCTCACGCGCTCCGCCTGACACATAAACAGCGGGGTCAGTGATTGAAAAATATTGACTCGTGGCTGGGTAAAGTTTGACCAATGAAATATCAGAAAACCCTCATGAATATTCAAGAGGTATAATACATTTCATTATTGTACTAGTGAATCGGACCAGTGGTAGTGCTTCAGTTGTAAAATAGGTTGTTTATAATTCATCTCTACACCAAATCTTAAATCTATCGTCTAGCTCTCCGGTAACAACCTTCTCTTAACGAGCAATTTTGTACATATTAATTCAGGTGATAGGTCCTGTAGTATTAGGACGATTTTAAATTCCGTATCCTATTATTTCGCCGCTAGGTCATCTCATCCATTGAATAAGACTAATAAACTGGTCATAAATATATGTATGTATAAGCCAAGAATGCGTTGTTTTAGAACTTATTTTGTTTTCAAAGGTTATCGTTTTTATCTATTTATTTTATTTTTTGCTGTATTCCCGTCATACCTTTACGGTCCAGGATATCAGTGGGGTGGAGTTTGTTATCAATGGCTATACGCCATGACAGTCACATCATGCATAGTGAATGGCAATGGCTTATTAGTATTTACTCAAACTTCTGGGTGTTGGTGGTCACCCCCCAGTGACCGCGCATTATTTTTCTATGGATGATAGAGTGCAAATTTCACCTTTGTAAGCTATAATTTGCACTTTACTCTTAAATGAACACTTATTGTCTTAAATTACAAGCGTATGCATATTTTCGATTACAATTTAGCCTACTGACGTTATATGTGCAAATAGAGAAAAGTATTATTCCAGTGCACATATTTTATGACCTCACTCCTTCAGTGTTTGATGTACACTGGCCCCGTCTACCAGATCAGTATTGTGAAGGAAAAGTTTATATAACGCGCGTGCCTCATGACCACAAAGTCAACCTGCTTCGGCATTATGAAAATGAACTACTCATTTCGAGATTTAAGAGTGTGGGGTTTTTTTTTTATAAAAATAATATTTTGTTTTTACGTTTGTGCCCAGTAGTGTTTACATCGTGTCATGTATTAGTCATTATGCATACGAGTTTTAATGACAGGATCATTACACCGTGTATAAGTGCAAATCGACATCATTGCAAATACAAATACTAGGTAAATATTCAGTATCATAGTGTCCATGACTTCAGATTCTCAACAATGTCTATGGTACAGTCTCGTTTGTTCATTGGCGAAAGATTTGAAACATTGACAGAACAGTGTAGTTCTTCCTGGCGAATTGGACAGAAACATGAGTATTCAGTATTCAGAAACAGACTAGTCTTTTGTGTTAAATGCCGTCATTTTTATCTGACGACGATACAGCTCACCAATCCCCAGTGTACGAGTTGTCACAGCGACACAGCTCATCAATTACCAATATACGAGTTGTCAGAGCATTTCCATCATAGCTCTCTATATTTGTATCTTATACCGCTTATGCCGGTGCTAGGGGCCGTGTGGTCATATCATCCAAGTTGCCACATGAACATGTACAATAATGCGCACCTGAGATACAACACATATCACGAATCGTTAGATTTTTTTGTATGTGCTTTAGAGTAGGTTAATCGGAAGACTGTACTGTGAAGTCATGTGGCTCTGTCAGTATGTCGGCACCTCTTCCAATATTGTCCCCCGCCACGTAAGTGAGAGGGGGACTTGGAAATGCTACCCGTCCGTCCGTCCGTCCGTCCGTCCGTCCCAACCATGTTGCGAACGCGATATCTCGAGAACAATTCAACTCAACTTCAAACTTGGGGGGTGACTTGACATCAGTCAGAAGATGACTGGGATTGTTTTTCACCAAACTACGTTATCCAAGACGGCCGCCGTCGGCCATCTTAGATTCCAATCATCCCAAAAATGTTGTGAACGCTATATCTCGAGAACAGTTCAACCGACTGACTTCAAACTTGGGGGGGGTGACTTGACATCAATGAGAAGATGGCTGGGATTGTTTTTCACCAAACTGCGTTAACCAAGATGGCCACCGTCAGCCATCTTCATCTCCAAAATGTTATGAACACGATATCTCGAGATCAATTCAACCGATCGACTTCAAATCTGGGGAGTGACCTCACATCAATAAGAAGATGACTGGAATTGATTTTCACCAAACTGTGTTAACCAAGATGGCCGCCGTCAGCCATCTTAGATTCCATCCATCTCCAAAATGTTATGAACACGATATCTCGAGAACAATTCAACTGATCGACTTCAAATCTGGGGAGTGACTTCACATCAATAAGAAAATGACTGGAATTGGTTTTCACCAAACTGCGTTAACCAAGATGGCCGCTGTCGACTATATTGTTAACGAGATATCTCAAGAACAATTCAACCGATCTACTTCAAACTTGGGATCTTAGATTTTCCGTCCGTCCGTCCCAACCATGTTGTGAACGCGATATCTCAAGAACAATTCAACTCATCAACTTCAAACTTGGGGGTGACTTGACATCAGTGAGAAGATGGCTGGGATTGTTTTTCACCAAACTGCGTTATCCAAGATGGCCGCCGTCGGCCATCTTAGATTCCAACCATCCCAAAAATGGTGTGAACGCGATATCTCGAGAATAGTTCAACCGATTGAATTCAAACTTGGGGGGTGACTTGACATCAGTGAGAAGATGGCTGAGATTGTTTTTCATCAAACTGCGTTAACCATGTTTTCCACCAAACTACGTTACCCAAGATGGCCGCCGTCAGCCATCTTAGATTCCATCCATCTCCAAAATGTTATGAACACGTTATCTGGAGAACAATTCAACCGATCGACTTCAAATCTGGGGAGTGACTTCACATCAATAAGATGATGACTGGAATTGTTTTTCACCAAACTGCATTAACCCAAGATGGCCGCTGTCGACTATATTGTTAACGAGATATCTCAAGAGCAATTCAACCGATCTACTTGAAACTTGGGATCTTAGATTCCATCCATCCCCAAAATGTTGTGAACACGATATCTCGAGAACAATTCAACCGATCGACTTCAAATTTGGGGGGTGACTTCACATCAATAAGAAGATGACTGGAATTGATTTTCACCAAACTGCGTTAACCAAGATGGCCGCCGTCAGCCATCTTAGATTCCATCCATCTCCAAAATGTTATGAACACGATATCTCGAGAACAATTCAACCGATCGACTTCAAATCTGGGGAGTGACTTCACATCAATAAGAAGATGACTGGAATTTGACATCAGTGAGAAGGTGGCTGAGATTGTTTTTCACCAAACTGCGTTATCCAAGATGGCCGCCGTCGGTCATCTTAGATTCCAACCATCCCAAAAATGTTGTGAACGCGATATCTCGAGAATAGTTCAACCGATTGACTTCAAACTTGTGGGGTGACTTGAAATCAGTGAGAAGATGGCCTGGATTGTTTTTTCACCAAACTGCGTTAACAAAGATGGCCGCCGTCAGCCATCTTAGATTCCATCCATCTCCAAAATGTTATGAACACGATATCTCAAGAACAATTCAGCCGATCAACTTCAAATATGGATGGTGACTTTACATCACCAGCTACCCATCCGTCCTTCCATCCCTCATAACGTCCTTCCGTCCGTCATACCGTCCTTCATCCCAACCATCTTGTGAGCGCGATATCTCAAGAACAATTTAACCGATTAACTTCAAACTTAGCGGATGGCTGGGATCTCAGAAGAAAATCACTCATTTTTCGGCACACCTGATGATCTTTCTCGATCACCCTGTCCCCTTTCTTTCATAGACAATTTGCAACATTGTCTTTCACAATTATATCTCCTTCACATCAACAACACCACACACCTAGCAACAATTTACCATCACACAAAATATATATGGTGATTATTTCCTGTGTGTGTGAGAAGCCCATTTCCAGGCAAGCTTTTATGGCGCGGGACCTGCTAGCTACTCAGCTTGTATGTGTTGTAATTCCTTAGGAAGGTTTGTGACTCTCCGAAGTATTGCCTGTTTTCATGAACTTTGGTCGACAATCTACGCGCATTAGAGTTTGAATAGTTTACCATTTCAGACTAACTATCATTAATATATGCATATTCCTGAGAACGTCTATGTGAATGAAAAGGTGAAGTTTTATCCTCAAAACGTGACTATAGTAAATTAAATTAAACCGTGATAAATTAAAACTATTTTTCAACATATCGTAGTCGCTCAATGTTGCTTGGTATGCCAGTTGTTTTTCTTTGACGTCATTCGTCGGGGTAAAACGTTGCGGTAAGTTTGCCGCAAGGTTTCATAACCCATACCTTAAGAAATGCTCTCGTTCTACCACAAAATTAACTTCAAATTGCTTTAGAAAAATAGATTAAATACTCGTTGACAGGGGTGCTGTGGGTGTGAATCAGGGTATATAATAGGATGTGATCAGGATCATGTATTTGTAGCATGGGGTGTTTACACAACACGTTTGAATCAATTGAAGCTACATTTCGGAAGAAATGACAAGAAATGACTTACCATGGCGTTTAACATCAATAATGACGCACTACTTGCTTCACAAATGTTCAGTGTTCGAAATGGAGCGATATGCAAGAGGTGGAAAAAATTGACGACGTCTGGCGACAAAGGAGGAGCCATATGACTCCACATGTACAGGAAAGCTTCCCGCGGCACCTCACATTCAGACCCGAGAATACGGTGGCTTCTCGGTAGGAGCCTTAGTATCTCAGCCGCGCTTTTATTGCAGCTGAATTCTCATGCAGGTAGAGTCTCGATCACATTCTCTTGCGTTCGGCCGTTTCCGTATATTATCGACGGCGAGTAAAGGATCTCTCTCACTATACTCACAGCTGAGAAGACACAAAATAGTCCACTAAAATCTCGTGAGGACATGAACTAATTGGGATATGGAACTCCATTATCGAGTTTTGGTCTCTAGTCTTTCAGATGATGAAAACTGTTCTCTGTCCGTGTATTTATCGTACAAACTCAGAAAAAAACTAACTGAATCGCCGAGACTATGTCTCGTAGTTTCGTCGGGATATGTCTCTCCCCAGCAACGCATTTATCAATGGTTTAGTCGATCGAATGGCATATCTTCCCTTCCTCGTGCCAGGATGAAATCAGGAGCAGACGATAATCCCGCAAAATTCACGAACCGTGGAAAGAACTACACAGAAACCAATCTGATTCCCCAGAATTGCATTATTCTGTTTTCATTTTGAAATTTTCACAGCGCATAAACCACTGTGGCAGTACGTGCATTATTATGTCACCAGATGCAATTTAGAATCGATGTACATGTTGTCGGAATCAAGGGAGTTATGACCGGACCTATGGACAAGCTGTGTGGATATGGCCAATTACTCTTATATCTACAACAATTCTATTTGTCAGAATCATCTCTGAAATACATATGTACTTTTTGATATAAGGTAACAGATATAAAATATTTTAGACGACATGACTTATCCACCACCATCGCATGTCATATCCTGATTGTTATCTGTGGCCCTTAAGCCCAAGGTTCACACTCCGTACATATGCATCTTGACCTGTATGTTAAGGAAATGAATCTAAAAACGCCCAGTCAGGTATTTAACCCATTTATCTGTGAGCCGTTTCATACATCTGACGGTCACACAGTTACATACATCTGACAGTCACACAGTTACAGTGACAGTCGCAATTGATCAATTTTCATCAGTGTTGACCGAGCTATCATATATCATTTATTCTGTCATATTTATATCGAATTTCGCTTAACCCTATCTGGCCTGGACTTTTTGGGACCTGTTGTGGCCTGGGGGAGCCGAAATGCCCCCCCCCCCCCGCCCCTAATTATTTGTCTTACCCCTTAAGCTAGGAGACTGAAACTTACCAAACTATACCCTTGGGTCAAGCTCTATCAGAAAATGTTAAAAAATCCAAGATGGCCGCTTTGATGACGTCACAGTGACGTCATTTGTAAAAACGGCATTTTTTGGTCGATTTTTCAGTCAGATTTTCCAAAAAATTTATTTTTGCAATTTCTCCGCAAAAACTGCATGATAAATTAGTAAATATTAACGTGACGTGAAATAAAATGATTTTTGCCCGTTTTTCATCGCGGAAAAGCAGAAATTTTGAAGAAATATGACAAAAACATCATTTTTCTGGGACCCCACGTGGCCGCCATCTTGAATATTCTCATGATCGTCTGCTCGGGGGGTTATGCAAATAGGCTCAAAATGACCCCAATATGATAAACTATAAAGTCACGGAGTTCAGCTCTCCATTTTTTGTCGTTCCGGAGATAGCGCAGAAAGTTGGGTGGGGGGGGGGGGCATTTCTCCCCCACGCCCCGGCCAGGTAGGGTTAAATCGCCCTTCATCTTTGGGTAGCCTTTGGGTGAATGTAATGAGACTATTGGCATGTGGGGTCATGTGACTTTCTGCTGCATTTTCCCACCATCAAGGCATGATATCTCATAGCTAGTTGCCAATACATAATGAGTAACCATTAATAAAATTTAATTAATTTTAGTAAATGATACTTTAATTATGAATGAATACTCATTAATTATAATTATGGAAATACATACTAATTCGGTTAACATTATTAATAACTAATTATTGGTTTATGTGAATGTTTTTTCAGTTTTGTTTAATCTCGTCGGGATTGCTGTATTTCGAGCGGAGATGGCATACGGGTTTTCACTTCCTGTTAAAAGAGGGACAACAATCTCCATAACCAAAGATGACATCAGCTGGGGATTCTATGTGACCTGCGCAGGGGCGGGGATGTATCTAGTGTCTGGCATTGGGGCCATAATACTCATGTATGGGATGAGCAAGAGCAGCTATGGAGATATCCCTTAGTGAGATACCTGTGCTTGCGAACTGGCACGGGGAGCATACAGGGTTGATCTATTTGACATCATGGTAACCTATCCAACCGGCATCGGGACTACTGCGTTATATAAAAACCAGCTAAGGTTTTACAATGTTCCTCCAAACAGTGTTTCTAAATGTTCGTCCTGATCATTTCATTTAAATAATTCATTATGTCATGGCAGAAGTCTTTGGTCAAAATGTAACCAGGGCCGTTATATATCGAGGCAAAGTAGTTGCTGTCTTGTCTTTTAAGCAGCAGAGGGAGATTACATCTGTTCTTTTTCCACTCAAATATGAAACATGAGTGAAAAAAAACTGTATCGACTTGGTAATCGATAATATAAAATTCCAAATTCCAAAAGTTCCAGAGTCGGTACAAGAGCAAAGCCACACGGAAAGTAGTTTGTGTCTTGCTGGTGATCGTGTAAGAAAAGTGTATTTGTTGGGAAACTTATCATTGCCACAGGGACTCATTACCGTTGCTAATTGGGTAACTATATTGATAGGTGGTGGAAGGGGGGAGCTCAGATCGCAAAGAAAAGAAGAAGGGAGGACACTCAAGTGGGTGCGGTCGCCCATCAGGCTCCAAACCCTCAGGTTTTATAACCCGTTTTCTCAAAAATCAAATATAATTCATCTGAAACAGAAATTGCAAATATCTTACTTTAGCTTTTCCCTGTCTGGCTTGTTCTGGCAGATAATTGCCTTTCTCCGCAAAATTCTAACCGATACTTCTGGATTGACCGTAACCTGGATAAAAAGTCTCGCGAAAGTGCCCGAGAACAGACTCCAAACTGGGTTCGCCAGGAGCCAATTCACAGCTGATTAGAGACCCACAGGTACTCGTTACCGTTTAAAAATTTGGTAATTGGGTTGATTGGGGAGGGGGTGGATGGTACAGGAGGATAGAAAATTACCTGGCGAACACAGTTGGCAGTTATCTCGACCGTTCTCGGGCACTTTCGCGAGACTTTTTATCCGGTTCTGGTCAATCGGGAAATATCGGTTAGAATTTGGCGTAGAAATACAATTTGTCAGAGAAACAAAATTTATCCGAAGAGGCCAGACAGGAAAGTACTAAAGTTTGGAAGCCTGGTTGGCGACCGCGTCGAATTGAGTGTCCGCCCTTCTTTTTTTTCGACCTGGAACTCCTCCTCCCATCAACATAATTATAACCAGATAACAATGGTATCGATCCCCTTTAGATACGGTACATGTATCAGGATACAGTCTGCCACGTTCTGCTGTTCCGTATGGGTGGATGTCGTGGGATCTACATACTATCTGTAGCACACACCTGCACATAAACTAGTTTCCAGCTATTTCAATAAATTTCGCACAGCTTTTGTGTTGCCAACGCTGTCTAGCTGAGAATTTGCGGGCTGTATCTTGCTATTTTTCCCAAGTGAGTTAACTTGGTTTAGTAATCAATTCACCTGTTGGGCAGCCGTGGTGTATTGCAACATTGCCTTGTCCATAATAAAAAGATGTATTTTTCACATTAGGAGCTACTGAGCAGCACCTGTGTCCTCATATGTATAACGTTGAGTGTTGCTATGACGAGTGTCAATATCTACAAAGAATGTCAACAGCTATGAAGGGATGACATGATACTTTTTAATCTAGATTAAAAGTAAAATAAATATTATTTACCGATGACACGATACCGTGTGGAGATTACGGGCTTGCCAAAGGTTGAAATCGGACGATCAGTCTCTCCGTTGATTGACAGTTGCCACCGACGACACGTTGTACATTGCGTTGCGATTGACAGATGGTTGGCTATGGGCAAAAACCCCGCCTTACAATACCATCTCCGTTTGGCATGAGAGAGGTAAAAAAAAATGCAAGATCTCTATTACCCCCACGAAGGACTGCTGCTACTATCATTGAATGTTCTTTTTATTCTGCAATGACATTAATAAGAGTTAGTTAAATCTGAACTTTGAACGTACCGGTACCTCCTCGTGGGGTCACACTGCCGTCGTAGCTTGTATCCTCTCCAATGGCCACCTGGAAAGATGGCATACTCCGTTAACCATCCGTTCTCTTTCAACGTATGAGAACAAAATAACGCCACCCACGTGTGAAAAAGCTAAGAGCATAACTACTCCGACATCACCTCAGATATACCATTCTTATGCATGCTTCAGTAGGTTCAAAGTCTTGCATATGTACTCCATTTCAAATTAGAATATTAATGCTTATTACATCTTCGAATTATTATTAAACAGGACATTTTATACCTGACGCAGACATCGGACATCGTTTGAAAATATCATCGTCGATGGGCTGAAAACAGGAGAATATTATTTCTATAGGGAATGGCCGAGAAAAAGGAAAGCACATTTGCTTTCATTGAACATGAGACCTATGAAAAGAAAAAAATATATTGTAAGCTGGATTTATATCATATCTCATTTATAAAACAGTGAAAAGCAATGCGATTTTCAACATGACATTGGTTACAGGGGTAGTTGGTTTGTCAAATATTTCACAGATAACAACCATGCAGGGCTGGATGCGTGGGTAATCAATCAGGTCACTTTGATCTGGAGAACACCTGTCAGATGGACGGACCACACGACCCAGATACTGATAATTAAGCTCTCAATTTTCCTGGAATAAACTGGAAGCCATATCAAGTGATTAAACATGGAGAACAATACATTACACCGGATATTTAGCAATATTTGACATCAGGGGTGAGTGTTTGGACTTGATTCCAGATTCTTTCCTGATCATGGATATCACGAGAGAATGATATCCTAAATATTTTGTGTGATGGGAGTGATACTTTTAGGAGTGGTATGCTAACAGGAACAGTGCTGATCCTTTTAATAGCACAGTTCTCTGATATGTCCGCGTGATGACGATATAATTTCATTATATACACCTATTAACGAAATGTTTCACACATGTGTAAGTATATCAATATTGGTGACCACTTTCAAACCGTGTTATATATGTGTAAGTACAGCAATATTGGTGACCGCTTTCAAACCGTATTATACATGTGTATGTACACCAATATTGGTGACCACTTTCAAACAGTATTATACATGTGTAAGTACACCAATATTGGTGACCACTTTCAAACCGTATTATACATGTGTAAGTACACCAATATTGGTGACCACTTTCAAACTGTATTATACATGTGTAAATACACCAATATTGGGACGATTGACTACTCTGATAACGTCTGTGATTTACTGCGCGCTTTCTGTCTTAAATTATCCAATGCGATGCAGAGTGGGTCTTTCCGGCAAATTAAATTAGCTTCATCAACATTCAGGAAAGACAATGTAAAAAATGGCAGGAAAAGCATCGAACTTGGAGATGATGTTATCAAATCAGTAACTGAATTAGTGTTAATTAGTGTTAATAATTAAAAAAAATTAATTAGTGTTAATATCAATCAAAACATCTCCTGGTTCAGGTTTTCAGGTCGATATGTTTTGTTTGAACATTGCTTCCAAATTATATCTACTAAGAAATATTAAGATTTTTTTTAGCTATGTCCGTGAGAATCACACTTTTCAACATCCCTCATAGAAACTGTTGGCGACCATATTTTAAAATAGAAGATATGACCTACATAATACAACTATGCGATGGCCTTAGGTTATATTCCAAAAATATAAGTATGCCATGGTCTAGCTGTGTCAGGTTTTTCGGACCAAAGGCGAAAACGTTCACACCATATTTTCCAAATATATCACGCATACAAGTACGAACACGAAGATATTGGCGGCCATTTCCAAACTGTATTGGCTGGACTAATGGCTTGTTCTCTGCTATTAAACTCTAAATTTAAAAGGCCGTGGAAAACGATGCCGGAGTACTGACAAGAAGTCACATGACCTTACAGACTGCACGAGCACCAAAAGTGGTCCCTGCGAGGATTTGTCCCACAGCCACGCTTTTATTGTAGCTGTTCATGTGGACATATTGAATGGCATGACCACACGGTCCCCACCACCGGTTTTTGAAAAATGATAAACTATGCAACCGTTATATTGTTAAAACGGCCCAAACGAGGGAGAATTTATTCAATGCAAGTACGTAGTCAAAATAATTCCTGTAAGCGCCTAATTCTCTACCATGTTTACAATTTATAAAACTACAAATCACTGGTTTGTAACGAGGGCCAGCTTCGGGCACGAAACATCCACCAGCAGAATCTCACCATATACAGGCAACAATTAAACGCAACACTAAAACGATGCCGGAGTACTGACAAGAAGTCATATGACCATACGAACAAATATACTGACTGCATATACCTAAAAACATCAAAAGAACCAAAAGCGATCACTGTTAATGATTTGTATCTCAGCCAAACTGTTGAATATGATGAAGATGTGATTATTTTCGGCAATATACATTAGTTTAATTCATTTACAGGAAAGCATATTATCAAACCTGGGGGAAAAAAAACGAGCAAAAAACGCATATTCCTGAGGATCCTTCATGTCCACCATCTTTTACCTATGATCCTCATCACCAAAGATTAGGCACATTATCTTAAAATGGTGCTCATTCCAAAGTTTTGCCTCCTAATTCGTCCCACAATTTTAGCTCCTAATTTCTGCCATTTTGAAAATTGGCCACTACACATTCATGATCCAACTCTGTGCCATTTTCCATGCTTCTATCATTAGTAATTTCATATAACTGACATATCTTCTGTAGTATCTCTGAGGTCGTGGTAACATATCAGATTCGTGGATACAATCTTGCTGGTTCCACAAAGCGTTAAAGTCTGATTTTACTCAAAATAATTTTCAAACAAACCCGTGTTAGCTCTCTATGTCCTGCTGGGCGGATTAGCTTTCCGCTGTGAGCACCGACACCTCGTTTGTATTGGTAGACTCAGTCAGGCATAATTTGTTCATTTACGACCGTGACAATCTCCCCCCCTCCCCCCAAAATACACACCGACAGCAGCAAGGTTTGCGCCTTGAGTGAAAATTACACATGATATCAAAATAGTACAAAAAAGGACAATTGATCAATATAATTTCATTCAACATTGATGTGCCATCATCGCCCAAGGGGGGGATAACTATAATCATAATCAGGTATTTCACAAGCAGTAAACGTCAGAACATTTGTCAAGCAATAAACATATCTATACATACAGTGCATTTCTGAGATATATTCAAGCTGTAATATTCTCTTTCAACAAAGCTGACAGTTCTCCTGTATCGTTCAGTTGAACTAATACGGATGAACTAATGAAACTGGCTTTCTTTCTCATCAACTTTACGACAAAAGAGATGATTACAATTTCGACATTCTAAATTATCCTTATCTGGACAGTAATATACCAGAGGAAGCTGCATATGATGTATACATATCTCGCCTAGTAGCATTTACTAGACCCTGTGTTAAATGTGACGATTTTAATCAACGTCACAAAACATTATTGCACAAACTTATAAAACAGGGCAATATCTTCAAACGCATCCACTCGAAGTTTCTCAAATTTGGCGATACATATCACATGCTCTTAGCAAAATACGAGCGTAGCGGGCAAGATTTATGGCGGTACGCTTTGTAACTTGTGTCTAATTCCGCTTAACCTGAGGCTAGAAGCATTATGATTCTATGTTTTTTAAGATCCTCATAGTGTTCATATGAACAGTCACAATCAAAGCTTGACTGAGATACATCATACTCTATATAAAGATTTTACAAATAAAATCATATGGATTAAGAATACTGATCAGCGATACGGATTTGATATTTTTGGAACATCATGATGTCTTGCTCGCATAACTGAAAACTGTTGGCCGCTTCTCTCGTGCAGGAAATTAGCTTAGTTTTATGTATACTATGATCTATTCTCTTAATTTGGTGCTAATGCTATTATATGAATTAGATCTTTGGATTATGGACTCGGAAATTCTTTAATGGACAACGGTTGAATATTGAATGACGGACTAGACGATTGTATATTATTCTTTTCATATCTATGTTTAGTAGCCCTTTTTTACATCATACACAGTTAATATGTTCACTTCAGACTCTCGACGGACTCTGCC
Source organism: Hanleya hanleyi (assembly GCA_036873755.1). Lineage (NCBI taxonomy): Eukaryota > Metazoa > Mollusca > Polyplacophora > Lepidopleurida > Hanleyidae > Hanleya > Hanleya hanleyi. The sequence continues at coordinate 20,758 of JAVTVY010005715.1, forward strand.
CCAGCACTGGCTTTGAATTCAGCTGCAAAGCTAATCCGAGGATTTGCTCGATGTTCAAAAATATTGTCGTTTCCCAGTCCTTTCTTTCTTTTCGCAAACCATCGCGATCCTCGTATCCCATTTCAATTCCTTTTTCTGACTCTGAGATCCTCGACTGCGGCATCCCATTTGTTTGATTTTCTGTGGTGGAATTTCTTGATGTCGTTATTTGTTTTCTCTACATCCAGAGAGCTCAAATTCCGTATACTCCCCTGCATTGAAACAAAATCGGGCACATGTTAAACTAGACAATGCATATACAGCGTTATATTTTCAGTCTGATAACCTTTCCTTAGGTCGCCAAGGGAAAGAAATAGCTCAAACCATTCCTTGCAGAGGGAAAAGATCTCAGCGGGTGATGCTTTTTAAATCGTCTGTTTTGCACAATTGAAGCATAAATTTCGGAAAACGATTCCCATATCTTAACAGCTGTTGAAACTGCTTCATCATGGACGACTCGTTGAAGTTTTGAAGGCAAGTACTTTATTAGCCTCTTCTTTGCAGATCATGACAAACTAGTCCATTCTAATTCATCCCTTGCATTTTTTGAGATACCATACATAAAACGTTACGCTTCAGTTTTAAATTCTTTGGACAAGTTGTTCTGAAACCTTTGAAATTCTTCCCTCGACTAAAACCTTTGCAGTTCTTCCCTCGACAAGTTTAGGAATGTCGTGTATCAAATTTCTCAGAAGAAAATCTGTAACACACAACAGCAAATGTAATTCATTTATAATCACGTGGTTCATTGTGATGTTTGGCAATGGCTTATTCTGACTGGTCCGTATTTGAGATAAAAACTATTCCCATTACAGGTATTTCTTGATAAAAGATGTCAAACAACATTTTAAACTTAATATGGCGGTGCTGCGTACAGAAAAGTTGTTTACCAAGCTAGAAATACAGCTTCACCATATAGTGCATTTCCATTACAAAATATTACAAAAAAACTACGGAATATACGGAAAAAGGGCTTGATGTGGGGATTTTCCCTCAAAAATTGGCGAAGAACATTTCTAAGATAGTTTAAGTACTCTGAATACAAAAGAGATGTTCACCAGGTTGTATTTATATCATTCCACTTCTGAAGCTAAAACAAAATGGATACTATATAGTTTGTTTTGATTCCAAGTGGTTCCTCACTGGAAATTGGTAAACAACTTCCTAATTGTAATTCTATGTATTCAGACCTTACTATATTAGGCTAATTAAGGTTAAAAAATAGGGTCGCAAAAGGCTTTGACTGGATGAAGTCACAGTCGCGTCCCCATGTATACGCTAATTACCAATGGCCCACAATGCACTGCAGTGAGGGAGCGCGCCCACAAAAGTGTATGGCCTTTGTCTGTACTTAGGCCAAAGAAAAATAAAATGAACAATGAGACACTTTTTCAGTGAGAGTCCCCAAAAATCCCTGCATGAATTTCCAATCAAGCGCTATTAATGCCCCTTCATCCTCTCCCCGCCTCATTGGCGCTTTCACCCAGAAGCGCAATTGAAATCCTATTAGCATAATGCATACAAACAAGAAGTTCCGTCTAAGATGTTGAAGATGCTCCAAATCGAATTCACCTCCACTGGAAGTCCCTCTGAAGTACCCTTAGCAAACAGAGGTTCGAGTCTGCTGAATATAGAAAAAATGTTTGCCAAACTGTATTTTTATTTTTCTGCCTCAAAATTTGAAAATAAAATTGTCTACCGAAACCAAAACAATAAAGTACAGAATCGCATTTGGCGACACATTAACTGAACTTATGGGCGCAATTCGACATGGAATGACATGTATTTTCACACTAACGCTTCCAGTAAACGTTACACTGACACCATAATATCATCTGATGAACTTGACACATTGATCAAATGGAATACCAGGATGCTAAACCTATCCTGAGTTTGGGGGGGGGGGGGGGGGTCCGCAGTAAACTAGTTCTCCGAAACGAACACAAACTGACAGCTGAAACTTAGTTGATAGACCATTATATTGGGGGCATTTAGCCTATTTTCTCCTCAAACATGGTTTCGTGGTGTAAAACTACTATTCAAAACTAATTTGTTCCACATCAGCAGATTATTTTCGAATTTAGTATAACTTTTTTTTCAGGTAATTGCTTTCATAAATAGATAGAAAAATCGGAAACATGGCAAACAGTGTTCTTGTAGAATATGAAGTCACAGCGAATTCGTCAATTCGGTTGTCTGGGCTGTTTTCACATTTGGGCAAAAATGTAGTGAGGGAAATGTTCTCTTCATTTCCTCGCAGATAACACATTTTTCTACGGGAGAATTGGCCTCGAAATCAGGCCACCCTACTTTTAATGGAAAATGGAAAAGATCCCGTATATCAGAGACGACATGGGTCTGATATGTTTTATTGAAATTAGATAACAGTACAACATGCACACAGTGCACAAAACATCATTTCCCATACGGCAATAGTAAATTCTCTACATAGATTGCATACGTGCTGTAACGCACAATCGGCTACAGCCATGAAACCAAGGAAGTATTGATAACCATAGACAAGTGCTAGAAAGAGCATCGCGTTTACCAGCCAAAAGGCACCAGCTCTCATCAAAAGCACTGAAACTCGTTGTGAGGGAATCTGATACAAGATTGACCAGGCAGCCACTGACCGCATCCAGGAATGGCCAATGCCATAGAGGAAACGTACAGAAGATAACAAGGACGATATCAGCGTTGAGCAGATGGATCATGTCATACAACCCAATGGCACACAGTTCAGCTCAAATATAGGAAAGCGGTAATGAACATGAAGATTTCCTTCACAAAGAGACCAGAAACGATGTCACAGAGACAATGTTAAGGGGTATGTTGGGGATCACTGCGTTCAACATCAGCATTTTGGTTTCTGCCGTCATAAACACAGCAACAAAGAGGAGGACAAAACAGCTCTACAAAACGAAAGAGTGTTGAGAAAATGCAAGCGTATACGTTTTAGTCAAAGAACGACAGTCTTAAAGCAGACGCTGAATTAAGGTAAAAATTATCCGATACATTGGTACGGTTCTTCAGAGACAATTGTTTATACTCAGGATACCAGATGTGGATTTTCAAGCAAACCTCTGGACTGGGCTAGTATTTTGCCCGCTCCCCCTCCCCCAGCCAGGTAGGGTTAATGTTGGGGAGGCTGTCTGAGAGCGTTCTGACCGTGAAACGGTTGGCAGTACAGCCGGTACTGCTTAAGAGAGAAGATGACAGAGAAGCGTCTTCACAAGACAGGTTCATCTGTTGGTAAGCAAGGAAGTACTATTGGAAGAAGACCAGACCTGTAGATGGAAATACGTACAAGGAGAAGCAAATGTATTCACGACGGGAAGACGAACCGACTTGTAGAAGAGATGAGTACCTACAAGACTGGTGTATCGACGACGGGGAGACGAACCGATTCTTGAAAAAAACGTACTTGTGTGGGGAAGACTGTTATATCCACGGTGAGAAGACACTGCACTTTCAGGTGATGACATATCTACTATGGGGGAGAGGGGAGAAAGCAGCTATATCCATAATAGCATGATTCAACAAATGGGTGAAGAAAGGACGTTGAGTGATGTTCTTGCATGTAGCTCCATTCCAACATTCCAGTCGGAGAAAGGGGTCAGCAACCAGGCCGCCCCTACAATCTCTTAAGCGAGGGGAAGGGCTAGCAACCAGGCCGCCCTTACGGCCTCTTATCTGTAGGAAAGGGCCAGCAGCCAGACCACCCTTATGATCTCTTAACCGAGGAAAAGAGCCAACAGCCAGACCGCCCTTACGATCTCTTTACCGTGGAAAGGGCCAGCAACCAAACCGTTCTTACGATCTCTTAAGCGTGGCAAAGGGCCAACAGCCTGGCCGCACTTACGTTATCTTAACCGTGGGAAAGGATCAGCAGCCAGGCTCCCCGTATGGTCTCTTAACCTTGGGAAAGGACCAGCAGCCAGGCCGTCCTTTACACGGTACTTGTAAATAATAAATCTACATACTCACACCTTTAACCATGACCACCTTATATATTTGCCTGAATATTATTGCATATTATTTCACTCTGTATAACGCCTCGGTTGTCTCTACACTTTCCTAATTTCGTGATCCAGGCAAGGTGACAGGCCGAAGTGAATTTCTGCTTAGCAAGGACTAGTGCTGGCAGGAACTGTGATCTGACAGCTTGCAAGTTACCATTAAGAGACTAAGCTCATTCGAGTTCCTTTCTTTGGTCGTCCAACACACACAGCCAGAAAAACGGTGTTGGCCCAACACCATTTTTAGTGTTGAGGCCAGTTCAACACCAATAAGTGGTGTTGAGAAACGGTGTTGAAATAATTCAACACCAAAATGTGGTGTTGAGGCCAGTTCAACACCAAAAAACGGTGTTGAGAAAATGGTGTTGACCCAATCCAACACTGAAAAATGGTGTCGAGACCAGTTCAACACCAAAAAACGGTGTTGAAAGAATGGTGTTGAAAATCTAACACTGAAAAATGGTGTTGAGACCAGTTCAACACAACAAAACAGTGTTAAAAAAAGGGAGCGATTTTCACCGTTAATTCGGATTTCCGCCCCCTTTGAGGTTGGTAATCGTTTGCAATCGATAAAATATTATTAATAATGTAACATTTACCAGCTCAAAGAATCAATTGTGTGATAAAGACTCCAGAAAAGAGTAATAAACAGCTATAAATACAACAGTGGCTTAACTCAGCTGCCACTATTGTCGGCATATAGCACATACCAGTACGTGAGTTCTATTGATATCTCCACGTGTTAATCTGTATAATTAACAGCTTTATAAAAGCAGAAGAAAAACAAAATATTAAAACAAATTATCCGCAAAGGGCTATATGCTGACAATAACGCTAAAACAAGTATATATCTGCGTTATTTACTATTTCCTGATCAATAAATCAATCATTAAGGCAATCATTCAATCTGTATAATTAACAGCCTTATGAAAACAGAAGGGGGAAAAAAGTAAAACAGATTATCCGTGCTATATGCTGACAATAACGGTGTTTACCGCTGTGTTAACCCCAGGATTCTGATGGCTGGGTAAGCGCCCTGTAGCTCGCTGTCGCAGGTTTGTTTAAAGCTGAATTGGTTTGAAAAATTACTTTATACCAAGCAAGTAGACAAAGAAGTTGGAGTTTTCCAGTCATAATTTCCGTATACATATAGAGTAAACTTACTTGTACGTATTTTGCCGGTTTATTGCGACGCACAGTGCGCTTTACTGCCAGCTTTTCAACTTTTCATTGAAAAAAGAAACACAAATTTGCAAATGACGGACGGATTTTACGATTCTCTGTCTAGTGCTTCCGCCGAGGTCCGCGCGCCCCGCATCTATCCTTATATAAGACAATGCCGGGCTGGCTGGCCCAGAGTATTCGCAAAACCAGCATAGCTAACAGTTATAACGTCGGACAAAGGAAAGACACAAATCTCATGGCCTATAAAGCGTATGTTGATTTCCCACACCTAAGCGCTGCGTTGATCAGTTCCTTCACCCATAAAGTGAATATTAAACGAAAAGACCTTTCCGGCGTTGAATGGTTCTGTTCACCTATAAAGTGAATACTGAACGAAATCACCTAGACGGTGCATGCCCACCTACCATAAATTGGTGCAGGCTCTGACAATATGCAGATGCATTCAACTTTAATATATGGAATGAAACACCTATGCCGTACGTGCCCACCTACCATAAATTGGTGCAGGCTCTATTAATATGCAGATGTTAACTAAGTGTTAACTAACACCAGCTCAACACCAATTAACAGTGTTAACTAATACCAATAAATGGTGTTGAAGCTGGCTCAACACCATTTTTTAGTGTTGACTGACAAGTGCTGATGCTGGCTCAACACCAATTAACAGTGTTAACTAACACCAATAAATGGTGTTGAAACCGGCTCAACACCATTTTTTAGTGTTGACCGACGAGTGCGGATGCTGACTCAACATCGAACAACGGTGTTAACTAACACCAAATAACGGTGTTAACTAACACCAATAAATGGTGTTGGGGCAATATGGTGTAGGCCGTAACTCAACACTGTTTTTCGGTGTTGAAGTCAACACCAATTATTAGTGTTAATTAACACCATTTTTCTGACTGTGCATGTTACAGTTTAATTACAAAACTGACATTTGAGTGACAATGTATATTCTGCGAAGATGTTTTAGACTGTTTATGTTACCGAACTGTTTCCCTAATTGTTTAGCCATTGTCGGTACCACTGCACTATGAATGGAAGCATGGGTCTGATGTTGGCCGATGAATTCGGAGACTGCAATAGCTGCGAACTGATCTGCTGAATCCTGAACAGATCTATAGACTCTGCCAATGGTAACAGGTATGTCCGTCATCTCCGATTGAAATTGTAGTTTGAGGGCCGCTTCCATACTTATTTCGCGTCCCATCAACTTAATGTTGTATTTAAATTTTACGGTACGTTTTCTCAGTTCATTCTGGATCTTTACAAGTGATATATTTTAGAAAAATAATTAACGAGGAGGGAGCAGAAGAAGATATAAATAGAAGAAAAGAAGAATCGGCTATGTTCGTCGGTCTGCTTTTGGTCAGTATTTTGGTACTGGTAAATATGTGTTTATTGTTCATTCTACTTGTAATCCCGCGGCTGATTCCTTTGTTTTGTATCCCTTCGTACGCACAAAGCCGTCAAAAAAAACCCTGAAAGAACCATAGGCAAAATATTTTCAATTTTTTTCGAGAGAGGGTCGTTTCGTAATACTGTTATGTTCAACACAGAAAAAAACGGGACACGGGATGACAGGCTACGTCCTACATTGCGTGAAATTCAAGCGATCATATTCCTTATATAACAGCCGTCATTTCAGTGACTTCTCAGGGGTAACGCGTCTTGTCTTGTTCAATGGTGAGTATTCAGACGTTTCCAGAAGTTCTCTTTCTGGGGGGTTGTCACTCAGAGCGATGTTCCACTCCTGCTATCAACATCCATATGCTGTTTCAGGTCTGGTCTACCGGGTTTGTAGTCTTCAGTGTGTTGTCCCTGTATCACAAAGAGATAGACTCTATCTCAGCTCAGAGCACCGACAGCATATAAATTTATTTGTGCTCAAGATTATAGGCTCGCGCGCTCGCTTACTTCATTCTCGTGACCGCCATTACATCTTAGTTTTCCTGGGTATTCTTGCATTTACCACGTTCACCCCATGTTGAAGCGTGTAGTCCATCAGACGCCCTTGATGTTTATCTATTAATACCAGATTAATTATCTTATTAGCTATCATCACAACTCCCGAGCTAGCGTATCTAATTTCCGTAACCCGGAGCTAGGGACCGGGTAGTTACTTCATACTTTGTACATGAATAGTTGAATATGGGGTGCCGAGAGAGGTTTACCCGTGGAGTCGTATAGCTGCTCTAAAGTCGTCAGATCTCACCTCTTACATATCTCTCTTATTGTCCAGATACGACATTTTTATCTAAATTTCCGATTCTCCGCATAATTTTTTGTGGGTATACAGTATATACATTCACGTGTACAGTTTGGGTAAACTACCTGTACTCTTGATACACACCACCATTCTGTACATAATACCCAAACTTTTGCGTGGAAAGGGTCACATGAATGTGTATAGCCCTATGTAATTTACACCGCACACCATGCTTCATTATCACTGATGACACAGAGGCTCGGAATTTCCAGGGGGTGAGTGTTCATTCTCATATCTTTTTCTATTGCAACAAAGAAAGGATACGTTTTCCTAATGTGGCAAAAACTGTTCTCGCTGGTTTAGATAACAGGAACCGGACACTTTAAGCCGCCGTACTTTTCTGGATCGGTTTTAGTAAATATAGAGTTTCAATTAGCCGGTTTGAGAAAAATACATTATGTGGATGTGGATTTGTAGACGTGGATTGTGGATTTGTTGACGTGGATTGTAGATTTGTAGACGTGGATTGTGAATTTGTAGACGTGGATTGTGGATTTGTAGACGTGGATTGTAAATTTGCAGAAGTGGATTGTGGATTTGTAAACGTGGATTGTGGATTTGCAAACGTGGATAGTGAATTTGTAGACGTAGATTGTGGATTTGTCGACGTGGATTGTGAATTTGTAGACATGGACTGGATTTGTAGACGTAGATTGTGAATTTGTAGACGTGGATTGTGGGTTTGTAGACGTGGATTGGAATTCGTAGACGTGGATTGTAAATTTGTAAATGTGGATTGTGGATTTGCAGACGTGGATTGTGGATTTGTAGATATGGATTGTGGATTCGTAGACGTGGATTGTGGATTTATAGACGTGGATTGTGGATTCGTAGACGTGGATTGTGAATTTGTAGATGTGGACTGTGGATTTGCAGACGTGGATTGTGCATTTGCAGACGTGGATTGTGGATTTGTAGACGTGGATTGTGAATTTGTAGATGTGGATTGTGGATTTGCACACGTGGATTGTGCATTTGTAGACGTGGATTGTGCGTTTGTAAACATGGATTGTGGATCTGTAGACGGGGATGTGGATTTGTAGACGTGGATTGTGGATTTGTAGACGTGGATTGTGGATATTATTAAAATGATTGATTTTACTTTCAATTTTGCAAGAAGGACGAATTTTGCTAGATGGAAACGTGAATTGTCAAAGTGTTACACGGACGTTGTTGTCTTCAAATACAAAATTGATTTATCTCTCCTGATACTTATCGTCCCAATAATATCTATGTACTAACATAATCCTGTATTATACATCTGCGTTGGTATGGCAATTGGAATGGAATAGTTTTGCTTCATGTTTGTCCTCCTCTCTATAGGTTAAATTTGTACGCGATCAAACTTGGTCGACGATTCTTTATGAATAATACCTACGTCATCAAAGATGGCTGTCGCATACTTGATTCTGATTGGTCTAATCCTTACAATATTACGGATTCAAACGTAACATCGTAATTAAGTGGCTTGAATCCTACCTGACATATCGAATTCATCCTGTTACCCTCAACATCAAGTCTTCTTAAGTCATTTTAAGTCAACAGTTACTTTCTTCAAAATAGGCTTTTATCAGAATTTTAATTTATCATTCTTTGTATATATACTATGTCTTGTTATTTATGTTGTCACTTATTATCAGACAAGTGGGCCTTTGACCTGTGAAATTCTGAAATAAATACAATACAATGCACTACTTCGCCCATCTCATTTGACCCTCGTCCACGTCATTTGACCTTCGCCCTCTTCATTTGACTTTCGGTTTTCTCTACTTTTAATAGAGGTGGGTTTCTCTTTTATCTAACCTATGACTCTTCAAACCGAAACAATTCTTTCCTGTTTCCTTTATAAGTATGAGAAAATAATTTTGGTTTGGGGTGTCATATTTTCCTTACAAGAGAAAATCATACGGATAAATGCATCAAAAATTATAAAAATGATCAGGAATCACATTTTGATCAAACATTTATCTACTTTTTGTACAATTGTCTTTCGACAGTTTTTTAGAGACTGATATTAGTAGGCCCTACGTAAACTTCCAAATTTTGGATTGAAAACTAAGATCTTTGCTATCAACCAAAAGGAACTATTTGCTTCATCTGATTAATAGTACAAGGAGAAAAATCATTAAGACTGTTATGGAATATTTCATCTTTTTAGCACCGGCAGAATATTCCTTAAATTCGATTAAGGAATTTTTAAAAACATACTAATGAAATTCCTTCATGAATTTTTTTCAGCTGTTTCTTGCTGTTCCGTTGGTGCTAAAGTTAGGGATATTACGTACAGATTTAAGGATTTTTTTCGGCTTCCATATACATGGAATTCCTTTTGCATTTCCACGAAACTGGTGAAATAGGAAGCAGATCTATGGTCAAATTTATTTTCCTTTTAGGTTAATAACAGTGAACCCAATACAGTCTCCACCACGAGCGACAACTCGTCTATCGTGTTTGAAGTACTATGAGAATCACGGAGCCTAAAATGAGGCTATGTGTCGGAGAATGAACGAAGGAATGATTCGACAATAAAATAATAATAATATAATAGTTATATTATTACTGACACATTATCATACGCGCGTAATATTCTTGCGGTCTACTATCTGACGGAATCGACTAGCTAATGATTTCCCTTATGTAGCATAACAAGTTCTGCCAAAATGAATGTCAGCCTATCCATCGGGAGACGGGTGCTAATGGCGATGGTGAACAGGATAGGAACTCATTTGCATAATCCAAGCTTTACCAGTGTATGATCTATAAATGAGAACATATTTCTCGTTCGTTTTTTTGTGCTGCGTCATTTGGGCGTTTGTTCCGTCTGGTTGTTGGTTAAGTCCAGGAAGATTTATCTTGCGTTCGGTGTCGTTGGCAGTGGAGTGTTCTTTGTTTCTCATCCGTGCAAGTTAAAATGGGTATACCTGAAAACTGTAGGGAAACTACCGCCAATTCGACAGTCCTGTTCGTGCTACTGGTTATTTCATTCAGCTTCAACACAGCCGGCTTTGGATCCAATGCTTGGGTAGCAAAGGTTATACTTAAATCGCATTATCAGGTTATACCTAAATCGCAGTATCCTTACTCGATCAGCTGGGGTCTGTGGAGAGCATGTACGTCAATTTGGGGACATGAAGAGTTCGGCAATGAGGAACGTCCAGGTATAATACCACTAAATCTTTATTCTCTTAATATATGTACTGGTAATCATTTTTAAAAACTTATTTACTGCTATATTCTAAGTAAAGTTCAAATTCAGGCCTATATACAATGCGAAATTTCCACTGAATCTCTCGGATGCTCAATATTAAACCTTAGATCTTCCACATAATATGGTTAATCTATATGTACGTATGAATGAACTCTCAACTGACGCGGAGATTGTCAATCTCCTCTATGTACAGGAGTCGAACGATGTTTATTTGATATGTTTCAATTCTATCACAGAATGGTTCAGGGTCGTACAGATTATGGTCACCATTGGATTTGCTGCGACCTGTGTCTCGCTTCTGCTCATCGCTCTCTTCGTGATCACGACATGGTTCAAGTCTCGGGTGATCGCTCTCTTTCTTGCCATGGCTTGTTTCATTGCAGGTAATTGATTATTTGTCTACGATTTCTCTTCCCCTTTCGCTAAAACGGTCTCTAATTTCTGACAGATTGCAACCAAGTAACCGTTTATATTTCATTATTGTAATTATGAATCAGACACATGGTAGTGTTTCCGTTGTAAAATAGATTGTTTATGATTCATCACTTCGCCAAATAATCTATCGCCTAGCTCTCTGATACATACTACTTCAAGTGATAAGATTATTAATCCAGTCAAACTTATTTTGCTTTCGAAGTATATGTTTTTCTTAGTTTAGTAACTAGTTTCACCGGGTCTCGACGATTTATCAAAGCTTTATTTGATGAAATAAATTACCTACACACACATATAATATTGACTTGGGTACTGTCGTCTAAGCGACAGTATATCTAACGTTAAACATACAGTTTAGCCCAAAACTCTACATTTTGTGTACTTTTATTTCTTATATGTATATATATATATATATTTTTATATTCTGTATTGCCGTAACACCTACACGGTCCAGGATATCAATGGAGTGGGGCTGTTAACTAGTTCAGTTGCTATACGCCTTGACAGTCACATCATGCATAGTAAATGGTAATGGTCTTCTGGGCGTTGATGGTCACCCCATGTGACCGCGCAGTACATTTCTTGGGGAGATCAAGTGCAATTTCACTTTCGTACGCTATAATTTGTTCTTTAATCTTTAATGAATAACCAATGTTACAATTTAGCCTACTAGAATTACATAAACAAGCAAAAACACTATTATAACACATCCCACGATCACATATTTCATGACCTCACTCCTCCAGTGTTTGATGTACACTGACCCGGTCTACCAGATCAGTCTTGTAATGTAAAATGTTATATACCGCGCGTGCCTTATGACCACAAAGACTGCACGCTTCGGCATTATGAAAATCAGATACTCATCTATGTAAAAGAACACACAGATAACCCGTAATTTGCAAAGATAAATTATTGCGTTTGTGCCTACGTTATTTTTGCATCGTGACATGTATTATTGAACATACATACGTGTTTCGAGGTCAGAAACAAATCGACATTATTGCAAATATTCGGCAAATACTCAGTATCATAGTAACCATGACTTCAGATTCTTAACAATGACTTTGGTACCGTCTCGGCCACAATCGTTTGTACATTGACGAAAAATTCGAAACTTTGACAGAACCGTGTAGTTCTTCCTGGCGAATCCGACTGAACCTTGAGTATATATTTCTAAGGTTTGTGAATTTCTGAAGAATTGCCTGTTTTTATAAGCTTTGGTCGACAAATCTACCCGCACTGGAGTTCGAATATTGTACCATTTCAGATGAACTGTCGTTAACATATGAATACGGCGTATCACGTTGGGTACACCGGTTTCTCGTCAGATCACCGAAGTTGAGCAACGTTTAGCTCGGTCAATACTTGGATGGGTGACCGGGTGCTGTACTGGCTGGGCCGATCAGTGTCCAGGATAATAGGAACTGTGGACACTCTCGTGTTCTGGCGCATGTAGGCACCGTCGTGACTGAATTTTTTTTGAAAACGACGTTAACTTCTACTCGCTCACTCACTCACTCACTTACTCACTCGTTAATATATGCATATGCTGAGAACGTCAATGTGAATGAAAAGGGGAAGTTTTCTCCTCAGTATATGACCCTGGTAAACCTTTGGAATTAAAAATGTTTGCCACCGCATCGTCGACGCTCCATGTTGCTTGGTATGCTGGCATTCGCGACTGCTCGGTCTATTCCGTGGAAGCCATAGTACCTCGCGCATTAATGGTGTAAGGATGTTACAGCTCTCAGCTGTAAACCTTGATCCGTCGTACGCGAGGCACACCACATGCTATAGGATATGCTTCCGCTCATATAGTCCTTGTTGTATTTCTCCCTTATCAGGAGATAAGGTATATATCCAAATGAAATGGATATTCCCTTGAGTCTACCCCCGACAGATCTCTTCTAATTTGGGGGGTTTCTCCTGGTTTTGCGTCTGGACCTGATCTCCATGGTAACGGAAGTCATACATCTGACATACGCTGTTCGGGGTTTCGGTGTGATACTGCGCTTCCAACATGGATGCCAATATCAATTCCTAGCAGTGCGGGACGAGGGACTAATGTCCAACATTATCCGAGGCCGTATCGAGTGGGTATGCTGGCTGACTTTCTTGACATCATTCTCTGGCGCGAAACGTCGCGGTAAGCTTGCCGCAATGTTTTGCAACCCATCAAAATTAACTTCAAATTGCTTTAGAAAAATAGATTAAATACTCCTTGACATAATAAACACCGGGGGTTGAATCAGGGGATATAGAGGATGGGATCTGGATCATGTATTTGTTGCATGGGTTGTTCACATGACACATCTGAAGCAATTGGAAGCTACATTTCTGAAAAAAAAATTACAAAGCCCAATTTTTCGCAACAATACCTTATGGCAAGCTCATCGTGGCGTTTTAAGGCAATAATTGACGTTCGACTAGTAAATGTAGCAAACCGAGGGACATCCACTTACTGCAATGCAGTTTCAAACATTGGTGAATTTAGAAAAGTCGTCGATACACTGCAAAAAGAGGTTACATGTTTAACGTTTAATTTTGAGATGGGTAACATGTAAGATACTTCATAATGCTACATGTTTCACCCTGTTTTCCCATGAAAACATGTCTCAAAGATGTATGAATACAGCTATTTGAGGGTTGTGACATGTTTCAGTCGCGTTGCCGTTTCACTATAATGACCCGAATGGCTGTTTGAGACATCAAAGCCGAAACACGTACAACCGAGTCGCAAAGGCAACATGTCTCAGGGAGATAAGATATATATCCAAATGAAATGGATATTCCCTTGAGTCTACCCCCGAAAGATCTCTTCTAATTTGGGGGGTTTCTCCTGGTTTTGCGTCTAGACCTGATCTCCATGGTAACGGAAGTCATACATCTGACATACGCTGTTCGGGGTTTCGGTGTGATACTGCGCTTCCAACATGGATGCCAATATAAATTCCTAGCAGTGCGGAACGCGGGACTAATGTCCAACATTATCCGAGGCTGTATCTAGTGGGTATTCTGGCTGACTTTCTTTGACATCATTCTCTGGCGTGAAACGTCGCGGTAAGCTTGCCGCAATGTTTTGTAACCCATAAAAATTAACTTCAAATTGCTTTAGAAAAATAGATTAAATACTCGTTGACATAATAAACTGCCATATAACTAGGACTAGAGCACTCCGGGGTTGAATCAGGGGATATAGAGGATGGGGTCTGGATCATGTATTTGTTGCATGAGTTGTTCACACGACACATCTGAAGCAATTGGAAGCTACATTTCTGAAAAAAAAATGACAAAGCCCATTTTTTCGCAACAATACCTTATGGCAAGCTTATCGTGGCGTTTTAAGGCAATAATTGACGTTCGACTTGAAAATGTAGCAAACCGAGGGACATCCACTGACTGCAATGCAGTTCCAAGCATTGGTGAATTTAGAACAGATTGCCGTCGATACACTGCAAATAGAGGTTACATGTTTAACGTTTCATTTTGAGATGGGTAACATGTAAGATACTTCATAATGCTACATGTTTCACCCTGTTTTCCCATGAAAACATGTCTCAAAGATGTATGAATACAGCTATTTTAGGGTTGTGACATGTTTCACTCGCGTTGCCGTTTCACTATAATGACCCGAATAGCTGTTTGAGACATCAAAGCCGAAACACGTACAATCGAGTCGCAAAGGCAACATGTCTCAGGGAACACAGTATAAAGATGGATAATACTGTCTGGTGCATGGAAGCACTGGCTTCCTAAAATTTATTTCTGGTCTTTAGCGATCGCGAATATATCTGTCGGTATCGAGAATAAACAGTCCGACCAATTTAATTGAATTACATGCATCGTAATGTAACTCTTCCAGGCCTAGGGTATTTGATTGTTTGCGGCCTGCCAAGGCCTGGGAAGAGATGCCTCCTCCCCACTAGATATTTTTTCACTCCTTGATTCTAAAGGACCCCAAAATATATCTTGGTGTCCGCTCTGCTAGAAGGTGCAAACATCCAAAAAAAATTCAATCCTTGAACACTTCACAGTTACGTCATATTCTAAATATGAATTTTTGGTGGATTTTTCGGTCAGATTTTTCATTTTGTTTATTTGTGCTACGTTCTCCGAAGTAAACTACATAGTACATTAGGGAAGAATTATCTGATGTGAAATATATACTTCATGCACTCTTTTATCCACAAAAAAAGAAATCTTGAAGAAAAAGGTAAAACACCACTTTTCTGGTACCCCACATGACCGCCACTTTAAATTTAGCTGGTGAGTAAGAAACATTCTTTACCTTATAGACTGTACCAATTACAATGCGGGAAAGTTTATCCAAAAAGGTTATATAACTGGAGTAAAGGAATTAGACATTTACTGGAGAGTATAATCCAGTCAAATTGAGGTTTGACCCACCACAAATTGCAACAGAATTGTTTTTGCTGCAGTGCATTTCCGAAAGGTCTCTAGAATAACATACTAAAAGTCTACAAACAGATATGCATGAGAAATATATTAAATTTCAAGTTGAAATTTGAGGTATTTTTCGCGAAATTCTCTTGCTCCTATAAGAAAACCTTGTACTTGGTACTAAGCGTGAAAGAAATGGGTCATTACTTACACTCATTCCATTCTTTATCATATCAAGGTTATACTCAGCCTAAAATAATATCCTTGCAGGAAAATAAATCTGAACTTTTTACCATTTTCATGACAGTCCAGGCAATCTATCTGGGTTTTTTTAGCTGGACCCAAAACAAATTGCAACAATTTTATTTTCACTGGTATGCATTTCTAATAGGTTCCCAGAACAACATACTAAAAGTCTGCAAAAATCTATTTGGTGGAGATTCGACTTTTTTTGAAAACAAAGATACGCCATTTTATAATACATAATATGCCATTATGCCTCATATAAGCAAGGTAGAATATTGATTTTTTCGTGAATATGGACAGTTTATCATCCAGAAATCCAATTAATACATGACCCAGGGTACAGTATGCCATGGTGGTGAAAATATGTGTCTTCCCGGTGGATTTGCTCATAAGCGTAGATAGCAAACTGATAGTTCAGCATCAGGCTATATGAATTATACATGGTAATGTTCAGTCAGTTAACATTTTTGCCATTAGCATAATCATCTGAAAGAGGAATTCTCTGCCAAAATAAATGAAATGACAAGCTGTGATATATTTTCCTTCAACCGATAACTGTCACAGACAATATTTTCACAAACCCACTCATGGAGATATCTCTCTATTATCACAACATGTGCCTTGTTGAAAAAACAGCTTTGCAAACCATTAATGATCTATCGCAATTTTGTGTCAGATATGTTTTGACGAAAGAAGAATAATTATGCAGATCCTATCATCTAATTACCAAACAAATAATAATCCAGATTATAGGCAAACTTGATGTTCTACCATGCCATTTACCATGTTTCATTTTACATTTTCAACAATTTTCAACATAAGTTGATGAATGTTTCACAGCACTATCAATCACAATACCAGTTTTCGCCAATGTCATTTTCAAAGGTCTGTGTTTGATGAGTTTGCACAGCTCAGTCGTTTACATTCTCCACACATACTTGAACAATCCAGGCCATGATCCTTACAGGCGCATCTGCTTCAGCTGCAATCTTTCTTGCAGTTGCA